>OX235272.1:54686958-54961133 GCA_944472155.2 Trichobilharzia szidati
CGTTAACTACTATCTGACAGGCTAAATCTGGTTTTTTTCCATCAATCAGTTTGAAGAACTAGATAAATGCACGAACGTGGAGTTATAGATACGGTTTAAATGATGAACAATTCAAAGAAAACTAAACTTGAGTATTTTCAAGTTTTATTTCTTAGTGATTTGATTCAATCCAGTTGAGATTTCACCACCAACAAATATCAGTTAAAGAATTATTGAAAAAAATGGATTACAGGAAAGCCGTTTCGTCCTATTTTTGGACTCGTCAGTAGTTCACCTATGTTACCTAACTGTAGAATAAATTCAGAACTTATAGTTTAGCAGAAGAAAGCGTCCCTTAATATGTAGGCTGATTAGGAGCCTCAAACTAGAACGAAACGGCCGTCAAGTAGTTCCTACTTTTCAGACGTCCTCTAACCGTTGCCTTTTCGCATTGAAAACTAACTTGTAACTACATGTTATACGTAAGCCTTTTTAATTTGCTCTGAGAATAAAGTTTTAAATAACTTACATTTGCTGAAGGCTAAACATTCAACCAAAACCATGTCAACAAGTAGCAATGCTTGTTCATTTAGTATATGTGCTAAAATCTTTTAGAATTAAAAACAACCAACTACATAAATAGAGTGAACAATAATGCAGTCAAACATTAACATGTGATGTATACTGTTTTACAAAGTACAGGGTCACCATTGTTGTAACAGTTGTGAAGTATAATGTATCTTTTTTTATCTTTTCACGATAGTATGTTTATTGCCTTCTATTGGTTCAACAATTAAAAGCATTTTGATGTAAACGAATTCTGAATACGGTAATTTTGTCGGCTACATTCATCTGCATATACATTAGTTCGATCAATACTAAAAGATAGTTTTTCTATCCATACATGATATTAGAGTATTGCAACAAGTCATACGCATAAACAGTCTACTATATCCCACATTTCCCCCTACCTATTGTGTAAGCACTTCCATGTCAACATTTGTCCTCATACGTTGAATGGTTGCAATAAAGTTTCGTGTAAAAACAAAACAAGGCTTTCTTCAAAAAGCCTTAGAAAATGCTGAAGATATTACTGTAGATTATAGTTAAATAATGGTACGTCGGTGGCATAGAGGTTAGGACGCTCGCCGACCATGCACATGGTCCGGGGTTCGATCCTCGGCCGGTGTACTCTTTTACCTCTCTAAGCCAGAAATAAAGCTGATGAAGAGGAGAGGTTGGGTATGAGGCTAGCAACCCCATCCTTTAAAAATAAACATTGCTATAGAAACTTCAAGACTGTAGCTTGAAGCCCTATGTTCCACTGGGTACGTGAAGGAATAAAAAATAGTTAAATAATAAATATTTTAGCTTGAATAGAGGGAAATAAACACATCTGAAAGATAAACAGGGTTCACATATTTTCTGTTCCACAGCTTTTCATCAGCTTCTGTCAGCGTAAAACATGATAGATTCCTCTTTATATCATGAAATGATCACTAATACAGTCTAAAGTAGATAAGTAACCTGTTCAAGTCAACTCCAACTGTTTTTTATCGAATCACAAGTATTTGGGGTAGCAAGTAGATAGGAAAGATGAGGGGAGAGCATCTAGTAGATTTTCTAAGCATATTCCCAACAATCTTCACATGCGAAATAAGAAAGTGCTAGTTAGTGCAGTGACGAAGCACAAGATTGACACTGGGCATTCAGTCAACATCACTGAAGCCTGAAATATAACCAGTATACAGGGAAAACCCTCGCTATTTCGTTTTTGCAGAAGTTATTGCTATCAAAAGGTTTCAGCCTATTATTTGAATGCAGAAAGGTAGTGTGATTAATCTTTCAATACCCGGACAACTAAACGTCTATACTCTGTTTTAGTCTTTTTTCAAGTAGCAGTATAAATAAACTCTGCTTGTCAGATTACGGAATATTTTTATTTTCAAAAGAATGGATACTGAACAAAGAGTACTCTTTTCGATAAATTCATCATCAGGCTCTACAGTTATATACACATTATAGTGAATGAATGAATTAGAGCTTTGAACAACATTAATGTTTAAAAATCATCGAATCAATAATATTGATAGATTACAGCTCAGTAGCATCAACATAAAATAAGCTGAATTTCAGAAAAATTAGGAAAGATAATATTATAAATTCATAAGTATATAGTCTCTACTGAAGGTTAGGGCAGTAGTAGGGGCTGAACTTGCTTCTTTTGAACACAGGGCATTGGTTGTTTGAGGAGAATCGCAATAGCCTCTGCTATTTGGAGCATGCGATGCTTCGATGATCTGGCAATTTATTAGGTACCCGGTAGATGATGGAGAAGGATTCTTCCACAATGGCGTTTTGGCCGGTTTGCATCAGATGGTCCAATATAGAACTGTTAATGGTTTTAACTACACCTTTACTTAGCCGTAGTGGGAGATGTTCTCGAGCACAAAAAATCAAGTTCCTAGAGCAACGGCTTGATTTCACACGGTACTTTACGGTAGAAGTATGGAATTTTCAGCATGTGATATCGGTAGCCCAAATTTTGCAGGTCGACTAGTTGATGTCAGGTGTGCGTCGACGGGGGATCGAATCTCGGACCATGTGCATGGTCGGCGAGAGTCATAACCACTGTAATTCCATTATGGGTAAATTTTATTTTGATAAAGTCTCACAGTGTTATACAGTAATATTTACTGATGACGTTTCGAGCACAATTTATTGCTCATAATCATATCCAGGTCACCTTTATCAAAATAAAATTTACCCATAATGGAATTACACTCTACCACAGTGCCCAAGTTTTATTTTTATATCAATCATAACCACTGTGCCACCAACGCATACCTGTTGTTCCATCACCATGCCCTCTGAGTTGAAAAATGTTTTGAAATATGTTATACATATATATATATATATGTATATGTATTAACATTAACCAATATCATTTTTTAGGCTGTTAGCAGCTGATGAAAAACCGTGAAGTAGAGAAACATAAACTCTTTTTATTCTGAAAGTATGTTCATCCTGTTTTTTTTTCAACTAATCAAAGGAGCTAATTATATGAGATATTTTAGAGTTAGAAATATTCTTTTACCACAATCTGAGAGTTTGTCTGAATGAAAGGGAATTTTTTCGGGAAATTCTCTTCAGATTATTACACTCACCAAATAAAATTATTTGTTTTTACTACTAATTCTTATTACAACCTGAAAACAATTCGATTTTAAATCCGTATTCTTACTCCACGTGAAAATGTGTATTACACATACCTGGACATTAGTGTAATAACAATAATAAATTTTATAACCGAAGAACCTGAAAAGAATATTCCTCGTTTAGGTCGATTTTGTCACAACTATCTGAGTTCAAAAGAGACGCACTATCTTATGATTCGGAGAAAGTGAAAATATATATTCATAATTTTCAGTTAAGGTATATGTCAATCCTGGTGGACATTGAATCGTTTGTTTTTTCGAACTGGTCTCCATATTCGCGGGAGACAAGAAGGCTATTATTGCCTAATCGTGTACTGGTTGGCTGAAGATTAGAGAACTACGATCAGAAGTTTTGCTATACTTTAAATTAACGTTTATTTATAGACTGTGGGACTGAGGAACTGTTTCTTTATCGGTTGAAGAATAAACAATCAAGTTACCAAAACGTTTTCTGTTGTTCTGCATCAGTGCATAGTATTCCGAGCATTAGGCTTAGTCCTCTGAGACCACCGATAAGTCCACAATCTTTGTGATCTGGATGTTTGACGGTACATAGCGTTTCAATGAATATTGTCAACCAAAAAGTGGATACCTTGTTTGAATATAAATATATCACTGAATTGATCACATTTTTGAAAGCATGAATAGCAAACACTGTGGGACGAATTAAATGCAATTTATTTTGTGGGTGTACACATTCTAACATAAACACTTAATAAGAATCAATATAAAGTTTCGTAAAATAATCTCTGCATGTTTAGAATATCCATATAAGCTTTCTCTGGATGTTTCACTGTGCACGCCACAGCTTCTTTAATGGAATTACTCGGATTTTATTAACCGTCAAAATATATAGTCAAATTTTACATAAACTAAAGTGAACTTCTAGTTTGATCACGATAGATATCAGTTAGAGAACCATTGGAAAACCAAGGAGTACTAGACAGACGTTTCGTCCTAGTTTGGGACTCTTCAGTGGAAGCACCCATGACCCCAACAACCGGGAAATGACTCAGAATATTTAGGTTACAAGGCCAGCCTGTTGACTATTGAGCCATTAGTATGAAAGCCAATGGTCCATGAATCCTAGCCTGTATCACTTTGCGAGTGTAGCGTCACTGCCTGGCAGTTTCATCGTCGCTCATTTGTCCTCAAGATTGACCTGGTATACCGGGTCCACCAAATAACAACAAACTTGTTTGAAGGTCAGTTGGTGTTGAAAATTTGCACTGATTGAATAAATGTAATCGATCGTCATATATTTGTTATGATTATGCCATTTTTATATAGTTATACGTCTCAGTTGTTAGATTATCACCACGAAATAACATCAATTAAAAAGATTATTGAATACCAAGGACCGATAAACTGCCATTCCGTTCTATTTTTGAACTTTACAGCAGTGAAAATCCGCAGCCACACCAGAAGTCAAATTCGGAACCTACATTCCACGAAACCAAGCTAGTTGATCACTCAGTAATTTGGCCTGGTATTCAATAACTTTTGAATTCTAACTTTGTCAACTGATGATATAGCACTGCTGTTACCAATACCTTCGATGAGCACCTACTTCACCTTGATATGGTGAACCGCAGCGATCAACAGCGTCGGTGGCACAGAGGTAGAATGCTTGCCAACCACGCTCTCATGTGGCTTGAGGTTTGATCTCTTGCCGACGCACTCCTTTATCTCACCAAGTCAGTAATAAAACTGGTAAAGAGGGAAGGTTGAGCATGACACTAGCAACCCTATCCCGTAAAAATAAACACCACTGCTACCGAAACTTCAAGTCTCTAGTTTGAAGCCCTATGTTCCACTGGGAACATAAATGAATAAAGTAAAAATAAATAAAGTGGTCAAGACTTCCCAGTTCAACTTCAGGAATTTCATACAGTAGCAATCAGTGAATTGATGATTGATATTAAGATTACGTTAATGTGTATATATCTGCCTGTATATGTGTGTGTTGCTTATTGTATGCGAAGCACTTAAATTCCTAAGTGATAATCTTGATGATTATCCAGAGGTTAAAAATAGTAACGAATATTTTTTCTTTATCTGTTTTGTTTCACTCGAGTCTGTCAGACAGGTGAAAAGCATATCCCTCCTCTCCGATTTATAGCATTCCATATGATTAAAATCATCTATAATGACTGAGTCTGACTTGAAGATCAAATTATTCCAACTTATTGCAGCTTCTATTGTTTAGATATTTAAAATCTTACTGAATAATAAATGTGAAGATAATTCTCTGTATTTTTTCTTCACGTTCCCCAGTGGAACATAAGGCTTCAAGCTAGTGGCTTAAAGTTTCTGTAGCAGTGCTTATTTTACAGGATGGGGTTGCTAGCCTCATGCCCAACCTTTCCTCTTTACCAGCTTTTGATTTCTGGTTTGGCGAGGTAAAGGAGTGCGTCGGCCGGGAATCGAACCCCGGACCATATCATCATCAAATGAAAATAATTTGATATATGGGTTGGAATGATAAAAGATACCTGAGCAACAACTTCAGGCAGCAATCATCATTACCAGGAGAAATTCGAGGGAAGTCGGCTCTTTCACTTAACTAAACAGCATTGTATAAACTACAGGTGGCGGATATCAAAGGCATGAAAGAGATAAACTACATTGAAATCAGTATGAAAATCTGTTGCACACAGCATTAAGAGAATGATTCAGATTTTCAACACTAATGTGAAGTCGATTCTTCTACATGGTTCAGGGATTTGGCGTTTTCAACAGGTTACTTCAGAGTTTTATCAACAGCCGCCTTTTCTTGCTCAATATTGAAGATCAGGTGGCTGGTTAGAAAGTATCAGTAACAAAGAACTCTGAGAATGACGTAGTCAAGAGCCTATTGCTCAATAAATATGCCGAAGAAAATGTAGATGGATTGGACACACACTGAGGAAACGGTGGGGTGACATCACACGCAAGGCAATCACTCGGGTGCAGCCCGAATGACAAACGACAAGTTAGGTATCCAAGGGTGATCTGGATGGGATGAGAGCTCATGCGCAGTCGTGGAGTCAGCCAAAGAGCACTACAGAGAGCAGAATGAAATAAAAGTGTGCTGTTGAAGCCCTATCCAGGTCTTCCCATGTCTTAGCGATTTCTAAAAGAATATTTCGTCTGATCATTTACATTAAGAAATTAAGGCACTCAGGCATAACTCAACCCCCGTCTCACAGTTTGTCAACTCATGCATCTTACTTACTCTTCTTTAGTGTTCACCCTTATTCTTTCCTGGATTGCTTAAAAAAGACTATGTCATACTTCGTAGAACTCAGAAGACTACCAGTAGGACGAGTGGTATCCCATTGGGCCATATCGTTGACATCGTCATTGATTTGTACTCGATTTCATGCAAAAAACTTGCTAAAGGAATTTTGTCAGACTGTGAGCACCCACTCTACCCGAAGCTCCAACCTTGTGTCTCCTCAGGTAAAACAAGAAGTCTTTTCAGAAGACTTTATGCACGTATGTCTAAGTAGAAAAATTACACTATGCCATATTTGGCATGTATTTTATGTGATGAAATTAGTGTCAAGCATGAACTAACTAACCTTTTTTGCATTACTAAATTAAACATCTTCTCTACCCTCACAACATCAACATTTATTGTTATTGTTCTTCTTATATTTATAATCCTCTCAATTTTTTTGTTTATTTTTTTCATAAGTGTGAAAATCATTTGAGCTGCGTTATAACTATTAATTCTGGCAGATATTTTTATGGGTAGTCTGGAACAAACAAGGCTGAAATCCGCAATCAGTCAGACCGATTTCTATACCAGGTATGTCGACGACACTTTCGTTATTTGTAATTCTTTTGATGATGCATCTCAAGTACTAGAAGTCTTGAACAGCGCCCATCCAAATATCAAGTTTACAATGGAGCATGAAAAAGAGGAGAAGTTCCATTTTCTTGACCTAGGTATCCACCGAGATATAGACGGCAAAATCATAAGATATATACACAGAAAGGAGACCTGGAGGGCGGTTTATCTTAACTTCAAAAGTTTCTGCCCTATAAGTTACAAAAAAGGATTGGTGAGAACATTATTTGATCGTGTAAGGAAGCTGTGTTCAGAAGAAAAGATTGAGGAAGAGCTATCCATTGTGGAGAAATGCCTACGCGACAACGGTTACCCACAAAAGTTCATTGACAAGTATGGGAGACGTCATGTTGAAAAAGTGAAAATCAGCACAGTAGAGAAAAAGCCTATCTTTCTGCAGCTTGCATTCAAAGGTGATGATATTGCCAGTAGAATAAGATGCAGACTGAACGCTGCCCTGAAAAGAACATATCCAGCAGCCAAGCTTGTATGTGTTTATCAAACAACTAGTTGTTTGAGACAATCAAAAGTGGACAAATACCCACCTCATGTTACCTCCAACTGTGTCTACCAATTTACATGTACGTGCCAAAACACCTACATCGGAAGAACAGAGAGAAGGGTTATTGTCCGCATTTCTGAACACATACCAAAGAACCTGAGACTGAAAGGTCCACAAGTATTAAACAGTGCAATTGCGCGTCATCTATTAGACACTGGTCATAATGTAGACAACTTGAAGTCATTCAAAATAATCAACAAGCAAAAGAAACCTAACTTGCTACGCTTTGCTGAAGCAATTGCTATCAGACGACTGAAACCAAATCTATGTACGCAGAAAGAGACAGTGGTGAATCTTGCACTGCCTTGGTGACAAGAAAAAAAAAATATATATATATACAACAGCTTGTTTTTGTTTCTAAGCCTAATTGCCTAATTATTCTATTAATATTTATAAACTGTTAAATATTGATCACAGTTCATTTGAATTATTCTATAAATAGTCAGTGTTTGTAACTCTTAATTAGTTAAATCATTCCGGACTAATGCTACTTTTACTTCCTACCAATTACTCCTTGTGATCGTGGAAAATTATGTTCAAATCTTTAATGTAATGTAATTCATATTTTTCATCGTTCAGGTTGTAACCAGTTGAGAAGAATCCTCGAAATAATAAAAAATGAGCTCATATTATCCTGGTACAATTGTTGTTCTTGCTTTGTTCAAGTTTATTAATTTTGTATTTTCCCGTCACCATACTATATCAACAGAACATTAGATTCAATAATCTATAACATGCTAAAATTTTAAAAATGAATGATCACTACTGTTTGAAACAAACTCAGCGTTAATATTATTATAATATTTATTATTCTCATTTTGTACTTCGAATATTTTTGACTTTATATCGTGGACAAATTCCTCTGGTTAATTTTGTTTTAATTTTATTTATATTTTGAGTAAATCTGATGCAATATTGTGACAAATGCTGAGAATTGCATTCTGTATTATAAGTTCTGTTTTTGGAATAAAGTAGATTATTATTATTTTCCAGTCGGTACCCAAAAGGATAGTAATAACTTTTAATGATAAAATCAGTAGTGAATAAATCTTTTCAAATCTAAACACTAATACATGAACATGCGTTGGTGGCACAGTGGTTAGAACTCTCGCCGACCATGCACATGGTTCGGGGTTCGATCCCCTGCCGACGCACTCCTGATATCTATGGTCAGCCTGCAAAATTTGGGCTACCGATATTACATGCTGAAAATTCCATACTTGCTGATGTTGATGTCAACTTTCTGAATTGATGATTTCCTCACCATTCCAAGTTGTAGTCTATATTGCAGTTTCAGTATGGCAAATATTCGGAGTATATCCAGTTTCTGTATCGTGTCTAATGGGGCCTCATCTATTTCCTTCAGTATTCTCGTGGTTTCTATATGCATGTCAGGAACCTTTATACCACCAGTATATTTATATTTTTTATATTTTATATTTTGATTTACAGCTTGATTCCACACCGTATTTTTCAGTACAAGTGTGGAATTTTCAGCATGGATATCGGTAGCCCAAATTCAGGCCGACCATAGATATCGGGTGTGCGCCGGCAGGGGATCGAACCCCGGACCATGTGCATGGTCGGCGGGAGTCCTAACCACTGTGCCACCGACGCACATTGAATGCCGAGGTATTTGAACAAGTCCGTATTATTTAGAGGTTTTATATTTGTTCCGTTAACCGAGTAAGTTGTATTATCGGTGCAGGACTTATCGTCCTTTCCAAGCTTAGTCTTTGTTATAGAGAAAGATTTGTCCATGTTGATATTAAATCCACATTTACCTAGGTTTGTTGCCAGTGATTTTAATTTATTTTGTAGCCCCAAGCTTGAGGAGGCAAAGATGATCAGGTCACCACCACAGGCTATGGAGCTGATGCAACCATCGCCGATCTCTATTCCTATGTTTGGTGCCGATACACTGATGACCTCGTCCATGCACATTATGGAAAGCATGGGAGAGAGTGGGTCACCCTGTCTTACTCCCCTTTTTACCGAATATGTTGCTCTACCTATTTTTACTTTCGCTTTTATATAGACAGATGCTATATAGTTCACCAGTGGATCTAGTGCACCGTATTTGCTGGCCACTCTAGTTATGATCTCGTGAGACACTGAGTCGAAGGCCTTACAAATGTCTATGGAGCAGATTGCCATGTTTTGGGAATTCTTGTGTGCCTGTCTTAGTGTCACATCTAAGATGATGTTAGCATCGAAGCATCCATCCCTCTTAAGGAAGGCTACCTGAGAGTTAAGTTTAGGTAGTCGCCCGTTCCATCGATCAGCCAGTATACCATTAAGACATCTTACAACCACAGGTGAGATGGAGATGGGTTTATATTCCGATGGGAGTATAGGGTTATCGCTCTTCGAAATAAGTACTGCCCTCGCGATCGCAAAGTGGTCAGGGATATTTTCAAAAGCAAGCATGAGGTTGAGAATAATAAAAAAACAGTTCTGTTTTCATTTAGGCGATATGATAACTTGTCAGATATATTCCTTACCACCCTGAACGTTAACCACACTTCAAGAGCATTTTGAGGAAATAGAATTTTGTATTATTTTTATTTTTGATCGACTTTATAATATCGAATTATTTTCAAATGATAATGATATCTTGAACTAGTAAAAACACACCCAAATTTGGAATCAAGTGGGAATGCAGAAGCTGGGAACAGATAAAATAAAATGAATTCAGTTCATCCCACAGTGGGTGTTTTCATTCTTGTCCTGCAAAAATGTTTTAAAAAAATGAAACAATTGTTGGAAATCAATTACTCTGTAAATTTATACACAGAATTACATTAATCTTTGTGAAAAAGTTTCTGATAGTTTCGGTAAACATATTTTTCCTTGAATCTTGAATATATGGGACTAGTGCTTATGTTAAACAGTTACAGTATCACTGTTGATTGACTCTACACATTAAGTCAAGGGAGCTGATTCGAATACATTTAAGTCTATACAACCGTTCATTAAGAAAGCATTAAATGTTTTATTTTAATTTCTAGGGAATTGAATATTTGTTACAGAATCATAAGTTAAATCAAAGATGTCTATAAGTAGGCTAATAGATACCTACCTGATTGTGGACATTTGCATAAATTTTCCAAGTTTCTTTTTTTCAACCTGAGAAATATTTTGAAACCTAATTCCGAGTTTCGCTTTCGAATCACAGAAATGCAGCGTTTAATTGGGCTGAAGAAGTCTTGGAAATTTAGATAATGTATTCAGATATATATTGGCATATGTATTATAATGGGGTTTTGTAGAACTTTAGATTGATCTCAAGATAGATTTTGTCACGAACTAACATCAGTATGATAGATCACTGAATACCGGGGAGTGCTGGAAAGCTGTTTCGTTTTAGTTTGAAACTGTTCAGTAGTGTACAACCACGACCTTACCAGCGATAGAACCCCGGAGCTCAAAGCTGCGATGCCAAGCCCGTTGGCCATTCAGTCACTTATGCTGGTGTGTGACTTCGAAGTTTGTCAGTTCATGATGTAGCGCTACTCTGAACCGATTTCTTCGGTCAGCATCCGCTCTGGTGGACATCGCTAGTCACATCTTCTCAGGATGGTTTCAGGACATCCATCCATTAGTCATCAATGAGCCAGAGATTGATATTTAGATTATGATTTTTTTCAGGGATTTGGATGCAGAGTTCATGGGTCTCTGAATTTTGCCCTAAGTGGGTGAATGGTCAGCGGGCTTGCTTTTGTAGCCTGAAGGTCCTGGGTTCTATCCCTTGTAGGAGCGTGTGTGTGCACTACCGAAGGATTCTAAATCAGAACGAAACATTTGTCTAGTGATCCCTAGTTTTCAGTGATCTCTAAATGTAGTTGGTTCGTGACAAAATCTTCACTGATATATATATATTTCATCCGGATGGTGATGCTACTAAGACACAAATGCTGTTCTTACTGTAAGATGAATTCTGCCATAACTCTTTAGGTGAATTTGTACACTACTGTAATATAATCCTTATCAGAATAAACTCTGATTAGATAAGAACTTGCTTTCTCATCCAAAAATTTAAATTTAGAAAATCCTGTTGGAATAAAGTGGTGTTTATTAGATTTATAATTTATCAATAAAAATCAATTTCAAGAAGAGGCTTTTACAGAATATAAGTCCAATTATCCAGATGTCTTACTGCCCTCAAATGTAATGCGTTGATGGAACTGCGGTTAGGACTCTCGCCAACCATGCGCATGGTCCGGGGTTCTTACCCAACCGACGCACACATGATATCAGTTGGTCAGCCTGCAAAATTTGGGCTACCGATATCACACACGCTGAAAATTTCATTCTTGTAGCAATAATATGGTGTGGAATCAGGCTATAATCAAAAATAAAAATAAAAAAATACTTAGACCTATATCTCGTAACGTCTCTTCAAAAACTGACGAACTTAATATAAGAAATTCAGTTTGAATCCTCAACTCTTTGCTGTGTCAAGAAAATCGATTCATGTTTGTCTTTGTCATGGATGTGATGGCTACCGAAATTATTTTTATCCTCATGACCATCTATTTATTTAATATTCTAAATGCTTTTCATGCAATATGGAGAATAATTTCGTTACTCAGTGTGTTATGATTGCTGACTGGAAATGCTATGGCTTGTTGTTATACATTTATGAATGTTCTGCTAAGTAAACGCATTTACTTAACAGATAATGTTTTACTTTAACTATCTTTTACACTTGAATCTCTTAAGACTTTAATCCTTTGACTCTATGAAACACCATACTTATTTTTAAAGTAGTAAGTGACTGTAAGGTAATTTGATGAGTCTTCTTTTAGAAGCATTTGCAACTGAAATTTTACACCGATCAAGGCATAATTCTGCCAAGACCTTCAGCAACTAGTCTAGTATCGACGTTTTTAGTAAGTGAACTGAATAACGGTTGAATTATTAATCCACTGTGTTGTTATAATCAATCTTAAGTGGTAATAGTATCATTGTAGGCGCTGGCCGGAATAATATTCATAGATTTAAACCATGGAATAATAACAAAGGATGCAGGATGAAATTAATTCAGTTTATTTCGGTGTTGCCTTGGTAACTGCCTTCAACGTCATATTGTTATTATTATTATTGTTCCCTTGGGTTCCTAGTGGAACATAGGGCTTCAACTGCACGCCTCCACTTGCTTCTGTCTTCTGCTGTACTTTTCACTTGCATCCATGTTAATCCATACTGTTTCAGTTCCTCATCACACGATCTCCTCCATGTCACCCTTGGACGTCCCACTCGCCGCTTCTCTTTCGGGTTCCACTCGAGTGATGGCCTGACGCGCGATGTCACCCAACGACCTCCTCAGCGAGTGTCCAATCCATCTCCACTTTCTCCTGAATATTTGTTGAGCGATCGGTTCTTGTTTTGTTTGTTCCCATAGTTTCTTGTTGGTTCTTGTTCTTTCCGGCCATCTGATCTTCAGTGCAGAACGAAGACAGTTGTTGATAAAGGTCTGCAACAGGCTGTTGGAAATATTCTTTGTGACCCGCCAAGTTTCTGATCCGTATAGCTTCAACCTCATAAGTGAAATGTAATAGATTGATTAGAATTTTAACATACGTTGCTGGGGAGATATATTGCTGGTAGTTATTAGGAATAATAATGGTATACAGAGGAATCATAATGTCAAGTCAGTAAAGTACGACGAGTTGCCATAGTTATATACTAATGTTATTGAAGATTCTCAGAAAAGGGTTCACACGGAAACACGATATTAAGAGACAAAGTCCATAAGATTATGCAAGTCACTGGGTAAAATATATAAATGTGTAGTTGGTGAAGGTCATTTAATTAAATTCAGAAATATGAAACACTTGGTTGAACAAATAATGATGTAACTAGACATGAGTGGGGAAAAAAATAAGTCGCTTGAGTAACATTGTAACTGCAGAAGGTAAAACACAGAATCAAAGGTATATTTTCGGGTGATGAAACAACTACTTATATCTATTTTGAGCGTGTGATTTTGGTTTACACTAAACGACATGAAATAGAATGTTCAGATACATATATTATTCTGTTTCCAATGCAGTATTGAACTGTGGAGAAAGTATTCAGACATTATTACCAACAAATACAATGATTCTTACTGTGAGAATAATATTCCGTTGGATTACATTGTCTGGATCCCACCACCGCAACGTGACTCTTGGCTTCTGACCGAGTATACCATCTCTCATTAGTTGCAAATATTGATTACTATTTGAATTTCTTTTGCTCTGAATCGGCACTCTAGTTATTAGTTTAATAAAATACTATACTGTCGAAAAGCCAATCACTTTTGTATTTGAATACTCAGTACAAGAGAATAAGTATGTATTCTGAGCACATTCAAAGTTTTGCATTAGTAATCATACTCAAAATTGAAAGGCAGTATGAAGCATATGTAGACTGGAAACCTTTTTAGTTTTATTTTGTGCATATATCTCTTCATAATTGCAGTCTAAGCTTTTAGGAAAAATATTCAAATGACAATTGGCATTTATTTTTACAGATGGTAGATAGTTGCATATTTGATTGAAAGCTGAAACTTATTGTGAAGATCAAAACCAACTTGTTATGGTTTGAACACAGAAAACTGATCTTTGCGTTCTACTGCAAAGCCAATCAAAACTCCATTGAGTTGCCTACAGTCATAAAATACCCAAATGAAAGCAAAACAGACGGTTATTTGCAATGAAATCTAAGGTACTATTTTACAACCAATAACATGTCATAAAGCCAAATTGTCTAAAAAATGCCGTTAGGCAGCTACACAGATCAAATACCTTCACAGTTGCAAAATGAGTACTGTGCAGGTAAACTGTTTCAGAAAATTACCCGTAAGAATTAAGTGAGAGTCAAGAAGAATATACTCGATAAGGTGGAATCAAAAGTTTGTCCAAAGAAATATGCACCAAACATTCCTGCAGGCACTTCAAGGTCACATTGTAAAAAAACATACCATCGTACAACCAGAAACAGAAGCATACAAATTAGAGATCAAACAACAACGAAGATGAATAATGAGGGTCAAGATAACAGCTGATATGTAAGTGTCAGAACAATGGTATACAGTATACGGAAAAAACGGAGAAAAGTTACAAAGTTATTCATATCAGCTGTTACCAAGATTTGACCATATAGTTACCAAATAATTGGGCGCCAAGTGAGAAGTAGACAAGTGTAAAATTTCAGCGAAATTTAAACGAGTAATTCCAACGTTTCGTTCGACAGACTGGTCCAAACTTCTTCAGGGAAATTAATCGAAATTAACATAACAAAGTTTTACATATAAAAAGGACATCTCTTTTTTTTAAAATCTTTGTCCACTCATATTAGTCATGAAATAGGTATCAACATGTGTAACATGTAGTACATCAGTTTATATATATGGTCGGCCTGAATTTGGGCTACCGATATCCATGCTGAAAATTCCACACTTGTACTGAAAATACGGTGGAATCAAGCTGTAAATCAAAATCAAAATCAAAAAATAAAAATATGGAAACCGATGTACTGAGACCAAAATGTGGAAATTTACATGTGTTATCTGCTTACCGCAGCTTATAGTATCGATGCTGGATGATAATAAAAATAATAATTTTTGCTTTATTCCAAAAACAGTACTAATGATACAGCAAGGAATTTTCAGCATTCAGTACAATATTGCATCTAATTTACTCAAAAACGACAAAAAAGCAAACTAAATAAAAATAAACATTACATAATAGTAATAATAATAAAACGTTGTTATAGCAGCTATTTAGCAAATTACTGTATGCAATACGGAGAAAAATATGCATAAAGCATAAAATCATAGCAATAATAGTAATAACAACTAAAATAAAAATAACGGAGTTATAATTAAACGATAGAAAGCGTGACACCATAAAATTACAGAAAGACGAACAATGAAAGGGTCGATTCACTTTGCTGATTACATAGTAACTTATATGTTTCACGTCTAACAGTGTCTTCATCATATAAAATACGGGCTAAATACGGCATTGGAGAATTTTTGTACTTAGTGGTTCGAGCATATAACTTTTTATATTGACTTCTCGTCCCACCTGATGAGATACAAGGGGGTAGTTGTGAATAAAAGGGGTGCAGAGGGTCTGACAGTACGGCCTTTGCCCAATTTGTACAGGAATTTATGTGTTTCTCGACTATGGTATTGGCGAGCTAACGCAGTGGCAAACCACAAGCCCTACTCACAGCATTTAATACCCTTCGTAATATGATATAGTCTTTTTTGAGAAGCCCAGGAAAGATTAATGGAGAGCAATAGAGTACAATAGGTAAAATACAGGAGTTTACAAACTGCAGAAGTAAAGGTTGACTGATACCTGATTGTCTTAACTTTTTAATGTAAAAGGTAAGACGAAACATTTTCTTAGAGATTGATAAGATGTGGGATGACCATGAAAGGTCAGAGGAAAGAAATAATCCAAGGTATTTAATGCTTCATAGGCTGATAGGCAAGTAACCCTGAATGAACTCATCAGTAAGGTGTATGCACAATCCACATGGAACTAATGTCCTCATGTTTCACTCTGGAAGGAAATGATAACTCAAGCTATTTACATACTCATGCAATGAACGACAAAATAATTTAAAAATATTTAAGTTACACGATGCTTTTTAGTAATTGAAGTTTGTATTGTCCTTTACAGAGTTTATCGTTTTACTTACGCCATCTATCAACTAACCAGAAATGACCTTTTGAATGTGCCAAAGTTCTTCTACTTTAGATGTTTCCTGCAGATTATTTTAATGTTACTTATATACTCACTGATGCTTTCTAGGAATTTGTTATGATGAAAACATTGAATACTACGACTTCTTCTTTGATTCTTTGATTCCATCGTGAGTCTAATAACATGTAGAATGAACTATCGGGGCGTTTTTATAAAGCTTTCACCTTTTATTACGCTTATAAAATAGCAAAATGGAAAATTCTAGACTATAATTTTCAATTTCCATTGAAAATGTTTCGTTGGACACTAGTTAGTAACTAGTGTACTGTTTCTAGTCCTTTCTTTGGTGAAGACAAAAATTCTATCGGGCAGTTTTGCAATGTGGCCATCGTGTTAGGTGTTTGGCCGTCACGAAGTGTTGGTATTAGATGGTTGGAGGTCTTAGTGTCCAATCAGAAGTATCCAATACAGTCCTACAGGAGGTCAATTGAGAGTCCAAATAGCTCAGTGGTAACGTCAATGACTACAGTACTCGGTGACGCGGGTTCAAATCTCAGAAAGGATATGAATTCCCTCAAGGTTGCAGATACGCCTTGCTGACGAATGCTAACTGGCGAGAATTCTAGGTCGAGCAAGGCTTCGTTCCGATTGCCTCCAGCCGTATAATACCAACAACTGAACATTTTATTGAGTTGATACAAGAAACAAAGAATTCGTTTGTTTTTTGTAGATTAACACAGCTAAGTAAACAAAATGCAATACAATGTATTGTTTTATATTCATATTATGATATTTTTAAATTCCTATCTTATTCTAACTACGTACAGTTTGGTATACTGCTGTGAATGCTGATCTAGATTACAGATATATATATATATATATATATGCATATATATATATACTTGTATTGACTAAAAGGTAATATGAATCCAAAAACTGGGATAGATTTCATTCATAAAATAATAATGAATATCATAGTGTGCACTTATATAGTACATAAATCTATTTTTATCACATTTTATTCTGAACAAAAAAAGTGCACAGGATAACTGATTGCCTAACCAATCAATGTAAGTTGTCCATCGTTACATAAAGATGATAGAATGTTAGATAGAAATGCATTGCATTATGGTGACTTTATTGTAAATGAGGCAAAGTCCTTTCGATTTCAGTATTTATTATATTCCTAAACTTATATTTATATGATATTGATCGTGCGTGAGAGAAGGAGAGATGGACAGCAGTCCCCATGCACAAGTTTGGACACTGCAACTGTCGTCCACTCTCCGGAGGCGTGAATCGTCCGCTACACCGGACTACCTTTTGTGAGTCGGTGGCACAGCGGTTAGGATGCTCGTCAACCATGCACATGGTCTGGGGTTCTATCCCCATCCGACGCACAACTGCAAAATTTGGGCTGTCGATATCAAATGCTTCAAATTCCATACTTGTACCAAAATACGGTGTGGAATCAAGCTATAATCAAAAATGAAAAATAAAAAAATCATTCATCTATCGCTCTCCTTATTGTTTTGGTGTTAACGACGCAGTTCTATAACACGTATTAATGCTTTTTGAACAAACCGTCATTTCGTTTAATCATGAAGTAGTTTGAATAAGGACCGTAAAATATTAAATACATTTTAACTGACTGAGTAATTTTTAGTGATTGTAAGCTGTCGCGAGATTCGATTTTACTCCTTCCCCGACGGTGGCCTGCTTGAATCACTGGGCCACATTGATTTCAATCCGAGATGATGCATCTTATTTTCTTTAGTTCTCGTTGGAGTAATTACTCAGTAACGTCCTTGGTTCGCCAAACATCTAACTTCACTGAGTCATATGATATACTGGAGATGGCTGTTTCACTTGAAACTCCTTGATGAAGAGAAAATATTATGCCATAAACAACGCTGATAATTATGCATATTGTGTAAAGTTATTGTGCATAATAGAGCTATTGTTACCATTATTATTAGTATAAGGCTTACTTTGTTTTAAACGTGTATCATTTTGGACCAATTATATGTGTTCGATATTGCAGTGTTATTAAAGGATAACCAATAAGACAATATTATTTACTTCAAAGCAGATGAAACATAGGTGACGCAAAGGATGGGAATGATTATGTTTATGAACAGCGATTTCAAAGACGCTTGTTTACCTTGTAAGTGTAAATCTCCACTTCTTGAAAATTACAATGTTTGACACTAGTTTTCAAGTGTTGTTCAGCAGGAATTCGAATGATTTCAAGTTTGAACACGAATCGGCTTTAGTTGGAGAACCACCGGAAACCAGCGACTGCTGGAAATCTGTTTTGCCGTAGTTTGAGATTCTTCAGCGGCAAGCACCTCAGAATGGATTGAATCCAGGACCTTCATGTTGTAGGTCAAGGTTTCTGACTATTCAGACACACGGAAAGATCTCAGTGGACTACTAATTCAATCTTCTGAATATCTGTGATTTATTGACGCCACTGCCATACAGGGAGTATCTATTATCATATCCAACTTTATGAGTCCCGAAGATCGTGACTTCTCACTAGAACTTCAGTGAAATTCATCCCATTTTCGGTCATTAATGGGCATTAAATTATTTCTCTAGTTTTCATTATCAGGGATTTAAATAGTATGCAAATGAAAGTTATTTTGTAAATTGATAGTAACAGATTTTATCGAAGAATGAATATTAGCACCGGGCAGTACCTGTTTTGTTCTGAATTTCAACCATTCGCCAATGGACACCCATTATTCCACAGTGAATCTAATCCACACTTTTTAGCAGTCATGGGGAATACTATACCACTTAACCGACGTCTTGGTATTCGGCAACCGATGGTGTTTAATCTTCTGACGACTTGTGACACAACACAACTCATAGCACTAATCGGTTCAGGAATTTACACCCAAATTCACTGGCCAAGCGTATTCCTCAACACGTTTTTAAGAAATATATTAGATTTCTCGTTCATTTCACAAGAACGTTGTAAAGTTATACATCATATGAGTTCTCTTCTTTTTCTAACAAAAACTAGGAAATTATATTTAAAGCTTTAAGGTTTTCGGCATCGCAATACCGGAAATAGATTTCCAGGTTGTCCATCCAATTTATCATAAAGTTATAACACTTCATGTAACATCAGTTTTTAGGAATGATAGATGTCAAAAATCATTTTGTCTCACACCGACACGTGCTACTAAATGGAATATCTTATAACCACACAGAAAAACTATTAATGAAAATAAGCTTTGATATATTTGCACTTAATTTTTTTAATTCACTTACGTTCCGAGTGGGACATAGCGCTTCAAACTAAGGGCTTGAAGTTTCGGTAGCAGTGGTGTTTATTTTTACGGGATAGAGTTGCTGGCTTCATGCCCAACCTTCCCTCTTCACCAGTCTTATTACCGGCTTAGTGAGGTAAAGGAATGCGTCGTCAGGGGATCGAACCTCTGACCACCTATGTGGTTGACGAGCAATCTACCGCTGTGCCACTGACGCACACTTGTACTTAATAAATTTTGTAAAGTACTGTGGTGAGAGCTGGCTGCTAGCCAAAGTTGGTAGACAGTTATTGACGTCAATGTTTATGTCCCCAGTATTGGTGGTGAGAAAATGAGAACAAAGGCTTTGCGAAGGCGGGTACAGTTAGCATATGGATGATCTGACACAGCCACAAAGAGATGCAAGGTTAAATTTCTGTGACAAAAACAACCAATCAAAACTGTATTTTCTACTAACAATAATCTACAATAATGTACATTAAAATCTATAAATATTTGTTGATTTTCCTTAATAAACGATCTGTTGCCTGGCCCTCGTCTTCTGTTGTTACAGTACAACTCCTATTGCACATTTATTTTTAAAAGTCAATCAAAACTACCAGATAATGAATCTAAGTGTGAAACAGTTAACGTGTGGAAATGAAAGTGCAATTATCAATGAAAACTGTCATTCTTTTCGTAAATCACCAACGGTTTTGTGATTTCATTAAATATTTCTGATAAAATCATCCGCTTTATCGGTCGGCCTTTATGATATCGTCGTGTTTTTCTTTGTTATTTCGTGTTTTTATCACTTGATCAGGCATGATTGTATTCATACTTACCAATATTAGAATGTAATAAACAAACTGAATTTACCAAGACAACAGTCAGAAATTTGTTGAAAATTTCAAACAATAATGAGATTTAATTCAATTTTAGATTTTCCTGTCGATTGATTGGACCGAGGTGCTCGGTCTCAGGTAAACATTTTCGACTTCTTGTGCAGATGCTTCAACGATGTCTGGTTATATAACTTGAAGTCACTTGGTGGATAGTGACTAGCAGTGGAATCCAGGATGTGCGTTTTGTCCTATTTGGGACTCGCCATCTGGATGCGCCTGCATTCCCCAGTCACTGAAAGATGTTGTTCCCACAGAGGCTTGAACCCAGTGTCCATAGTTTCAAACGCCAAAGCGTTATGCACTAGACCACTTAAGCCATGAGAGCTAACTCTTGTACAACAGATCTTACTAATTATTTATTTCCATCAACTGATTGGACCAAAGTATTGATAACACTAATAACTGTATGTGAGAGGAAAGGGAATTGTATTCATCAAGGTGTTTCCCAAAAGATTTGAGATCTGAAAATAGAGATGTAATATTTTTAGGATGCTAACTGTCTCTAAATAAACTGTTTTTCTCCTACTAAGTGCTATTAATACAGTCGATAAGATAGCAGCATGTAATGAAATGCACTAGTTTTATCCACTCCATTGTATAGTCGCCACATTAAAGTAGATTTTAAGATTATTTGTAAAAGCAGTAAATTAATTTACACAAACCTACATTATGAAAAAGAAAGCATCTGGTGTAAATTCATTTTGATTTTATTATGGGCAATAATAAAAAGCTGATGGAGACCGGTGATTCAGAACAGTAGGGTGCTGTATATATATATATATATATAATTTAGGATCGAAAATTATGGTTCAAGAAATCGATCCGATTCTTCAGTTGTTACCGCATCCAATTTTGGGTAAGGTTTAAGTATTCATTGCAATAGTTAAACTTATCATCAGGTGTCTTTAGGTCTAGAAAACGTCATCAGACGCGTAGAATGAAGCGCTTTATCTCTGGCTCATAAGTCCAAGTATTTATGAATAATAATAATTTGCTTTATTCCAAAAGAGTACGTGTGATAAAAAATGGAATTCTCAGCATTTCATCACAGTATTGCATCCAGTTTGTACATTAACAATAAATAAAATTCTAAATAGATTATGGATAGTCTCAGTTAGTTTTGACAACAACATATTAGCATATTGGTAGCAAAGCCAAAAGTGAACAGAATGGTTGGGGGTGTTAGAAAAATAGAGGCTAGCATAATTACTGGCGTAATAGATAACAAGAACGTCGAGGTATACAGAGTGTGAAAGAACGAAGAAGAATGTTTTAAGTAGAGTTTATAAGGAAGAGAGAAACAAAACAGCACATAACAGAAAAAAGAGAAAAGGAAAAGAAAGACAGAAAACGTTGTTTTTATAAATGATATGAGCTGGAAAGACGAGATCGAGTTGTTCTACTGATTATTTAATAAGTTATAGGTTTCAAGCCTGAGGGTGTGGTTGAGTTTTTGTACTTGCTAGTGCGAGCATATAATTTTCGATAAAGGCTTCTGGTCCTGCCTGATGAGATACAAGGGGAGAGTTGTGAATGAAGAGGATGGTGTCAGTTAGATAGAATGGATTTAGCCCATTTTTCACATGAGCCCAAGTGCCTGTCAACCAGAATATTAACAAACTGGTCAAGTGGCACATTGCTTACCCTGCTGACAACCTTTAACAACCTACGTAATAAAATATAGTCCTTCTTCAGTAGCCCTGGAAAAACTAAGAGGGAATAATGGATAATAATAGGCGGGATGCAACAGTTAACTAATCGTAAGAGTAAGGGTTGGGTTATTCCAGAATGTCTTAACTTCTTGATGTAGAAGGTAAGACGGAATATTTTCTTAGAAATCATCAAGATATGAGACGACCAGGAACGATCAGCAGATAGAATGACGCCAAAATATTTAATTTCCGACTTGGTCCCTATTTCAGTGCCATCTGTGTTGCACACCTCGTTTGTTTAGGTCAGATTTATACCTAAAGGTGAAATTGAATGTTTGACATTAAGAGGGATTTAAGGTAAGTCTGTTTTCCTTGAACCACTGGCTGATTTCTGATAAAAAGCCATTTAGTTTGGAGCAGTCACTTTGACATTTGACAGGCAAAGATACAGTCAGATCGTCAGGATATTTAACAAAATTAATGTCATTTGAAGATGGTCAGTCATGTAGAAAGAAAGAAAAGAGAAAGTTTTTCTCAAGATGAATTATGAAAATGTAGTTTTTGAAGGGAATACAAAACTGAAATTCACTGAGATTTAACTCAATAATGAATGCTTAAAAATGTATTAAATAGCAAGAGAAGTAGTCTAAGCAGTGAAATTCTTTTAACTCATCTTTTCAGAATTTTCAGAGTTGGTTTATTAATAGAAGGAGTGGTGCAAATATACCTCTAACACTTCAACATTCTTAAAGACTTTTCAGGTACTTGAAACATCGTAATTAGATAACTTCATTAAAACAGCTTAGTGGAAAGATTTGAATAACATCTTGTGAAAGCATTTCTGAAAATCAGTAACGTACTTATGTTTCAGATGTTCGCCTATTTATTTATTTAAAGTCTTCTGTTTATTATGGTAACATCTGTCGTAAGAAACCTGCAAAATTTGCCCACTTTAAACCACCTAGATAATCATAAATAATTGATTTCATATAAAAATGCCTTTTATCTAATGATAATACATTATCTGACGGGCGCCTTTTTTGAACATAATGTCTGGTCGTATATCATTATTATTATTTGCTTTCGAAAGTATGTACTGTCTGGCTGGTAGGTAAGGTATACGCTGCGCCTAGAAGACTACAACAATGATTCTATAAATTTTGTATATTACTAGAGACGATTTAATAAAATAAATGCTTAACAAAGGCGCGAAATACAAGGTACCAAACATATCATGGAGTAATAATAAATTCAACTGTATAAAGACTTTTGGAAACCAGCGCTTCTATAAATTCATAGAATTTGACTTTTCTGGTCAAAATTAGTATTATCCACATATAAATTAGTATTCTGTGATAACTGGCAAAAACTCACATGTAATGATTTCTTTCTTGAAATTCAGCACAGTTTATATGCGTCATCAGGGGATGGATGTTGCGTCAAGGTTTACCACGAAATAAGAATAAATCTTGAAAGTAATATATATATATATATATATATAGTCATCATAAAACATGTGAACTGATTAGGGGGATAATAAAAACGATATCTTACATATTACTAATAATAAAAATGAATAGACAAAAATATCAATACTTTTGCGCAAACATGTAATTCAGATAATTAAGGGGAAAGTGAGCTGAAAATAGAAGTCGATTGTTAAACATAAAACTTGTAATAAATAAGTATAAGGCAAAACAGTCTTATCAAGCAATAATGTTTTTCATTTTAAACAATAATAAAGGGGAAAGTGCGCTGGTGGCACAGAGGTAGAATGTTCGCCAACCATGCATGTGGTTTGGGGTTCAATCTCCGGCCAACGCCCTCCTTTATCTCGCTAAGCCAATAATAAGACTGGTAAAGAGGGGAGGTTGGACATAAGGCCGGCAACCTCATCCTGTAAAAATAAACACCACTGCTACCGAAACTTCAAGCCTCTAGCTTGATGCCCTATTTTCCACTGGGAAAGTGAAGGAATAAAAAAGGGGGAAAGTAGAGTGTGTTATTCTCGAATTGCATCGTTTTATCCTTCCGTATTGCCTAAAATTTGATCGTCTCATGATTATATGTAGAATAAAGTTCCATTAGAACTGAAAACTGTATTATTATGAAATCAGTGTGAAAATTTACTGAACTTAGAGGAAAGAATAAAATTCTGACTTCAAGTGCTCACGCCAAGTTAGTTCTTTTTTATGATTCAGAGACTTGGCACTCAGATAATTATCAACATCTGCCTTCACTGGCTCCATACTGAAGATTAGATGACTGTCCAGAATGGATTAGCAACAATGGAGCTGCGACAACGAACCTACCAAGAACCTGCCACCCGACAAATATGCCATAGAAAATACAGATGGATTTAAAACACACTAAGAATATCGTTAGATGAAATCACAAGCTTGGCTGTCGAGTGGAACCCAAACGGGTTTATGTCCGAGGATGACGTGAAAGAGGTTGTGTGTAGATAAAACGAAAGCTTATGGGCTACCATGGGGCTGACCAAGAAAAGACTGCACAGAACACGGCAAAGTGGCTTTGTGCTGCAGAAGCCCTATGTTCTTCGGCGTACTGATGAAGAGTTCCAGACTAGCCTGACGAAACAGCTGTCCGGTACTCCCAGGTGGGTTTTCCAATGGTTCTCTAACTGATATCAGCTCATGATGAAATCCTCCATGCAATCAAACAAAATCCCTACAAAACCAATACTTGAAAGTCTGGTTATATTTTGTGGATGTTTGTCAGTAGAAATATTTGAATAAAGCAAGAACAACAGTTTGTGTAGAATATAAAATGTTACCATCATTTATTTTGTTGGCTTCTCATCAACTGCTTACAGCCTAAAGACATTATTAGGTTTATGTACAAAAACAATTTTAACATACACAGAAAGTTCATTTTTAAACAAAATCATTGCTTGCATACAATGGTAATAACAATAGTCACTTTATTCCAAACAGCTATAATCATACAGAATGGAACTTTCAGCGTTACGTAATCGAATGAAAGACAGAATGAAAAATTTCAGTTACCAGGGCTATGAAAGACTCATAACTAATTTTTTCTGAACACATAAATCAGGTTTCAGGAGCTTGGTAGAGATTGCTTCGTCAAACTTGAGGAGAACTGAACTCTTTTGTCTATTGATAATTTTGAATGATATTCCAAAATCCTCCTCATGACCCGTATCAAAGAGATTTCTGACAGTGGCACTGTTGAAAGCATTTGTCCCCTTGAGACGTGGACTTTTTGGTACACGTTTAGGTAATCGGAGATGTGCCATTCTTTCTGTTCTCCCAATGTAACTCATCCCGAAGACACAGTTGGAGTTAATACCAGAAGGATATCCATCAACTTTTTATCCCACGAAAAGTATATGTTGTTCGATAAACGGAAACCAAATCAGCTGCAGGATAGGTTAGGGCTAGTGACGTATTCAATATTCTATTGATTATTCCTGCAATACTGTCACCTTTAAAATCATGTTGAATGAAGATAAGCTTTTTTCCCATTGTTCCCACTGTACTTGTTAATGAATCTATGGGGTAACTGTTGTTTTCGAGAATCAAAATTCTTCCTCAAATTTCTCTGTATAGCACATATTCCCATGACTCTTTAGAACAGAGTTTCGACTGGTGTACGTTTATAGTTTTTTGGGCAAACACTATTAAAATGTAAGTGCTGTCCATTCCATATTGGCTTTCAGTAAATTGACCTCTGGGGACTACTATCTTCTAGATGTTGCATGGCGATGGAACTTTCCATCATTTTTATGTTCCATAGTAAATTCAATAGTTGTGTGTGCATCGTTGAATAATATGAGTAGGTAGGAAGCATTACTTTCATTGCTGGACATTAAAAATGTTTCATCGACACACCGACAATAGGAAGTTGTTTCGTTAGTTGCATGCCTCAACTTTGTTCTTTCAAGGTTGGACATGAATATATCTGCTAAAACAGGGCTAAGTGGACTGTCCATATCTACACCATCTATTTTTCGGCAAAGATTGTTGTCAAACTGGAAATGTACATCCATACTACACATTAGTGGTATGCTCTTGAATTCCGATACTAAGAGTGGAAGAAGGTTATACTGCTGACAGATGATCTTGATAGTTTCACTGATTAAAGATCCTTTTGAACAAGGAGGTTACGTCAAATGACTCCATGAACTTACTTGAAACATTCATGTGGCTCACGCTTTCCAAAAAATGAAACTAATCTTTCATGGTGCACAAAGCTAGCTGTTGATGAAAAGGTTCCAACTTCTCCACAAGCCAGTGAACAAGTTTTTGCTGAGGCGAGTTGATCATCAAATATATTGGTCTCAGGGGGACGTATTCTTTGTGTATTTTTGTCAGGTCGTACATGTAAGGCGAACAGGCCTCTTAAGGGTTTTCAATCATTGTAAACGTCGATATCAGTCAATTTCTTCTTCAGGAGATAATCAGCCATAATATATGAAGTGTAGATTATTTAGATTATTTTGCAGCATAAATTTTTTTAGATTTTGCTGTAATATGAAGTATTCTTTAGGTTTACAAAGAGAAAAATAAATTTCAATAGTTAACAAATGATTTATTGTGACTAAGTGTGATAAGTAATTGACTGAAAATATCATCTTCATAAGGATGAACTGTCTTTTGTTTGTATCTAACGAAACAAGAATACTTCTGCTGACAAGATACCCATTAAATATAATCAGAATGTGTCAACTCAGTACATCTTTAAATTCCTATGACTTCAAAACAGGTTCTGTATTATTCCGTAATGTTCATTGTACGTGCTGATTAGTGAGACCTGTGAATGTGACAAGTTTCTCAAGCTGTTCACACAAATTCAGTGAAAAACCATTTCAGTTTTGGTTCGTGGGGATTTGATTGGTTTCAGGATTCCACCATGAGCTAACATCGGTTAGAGAACCACTGGAGAACATGGAAGTACTGGACAGCTGTTTCGTCCTAGTTTGGGACCAGTGAGGTACTGCAGGTCAAGTTTGAGGACAAATACTCACCGATGACATTCGCTAATGGTCACGCTATATCGTGAATTGACAGAAGTTGGAATTCATGTATCGGCCATTGGATCGGGTCCCAATAGCTTAATGGTCTACAAGTTCGCCTTGTAACCGGAAGGTCCTGGGTCCGGACCCTGGCGGGTGCATATTGTAGAGGAGTTTCAAACTAGGAATAAACAACAGTCCAGTATTCCTTGGTTTTCCAGTGGTTCTCTAAGCAATTCCACCTCACGATGGAATCCTGAAAAGCTATTTACACTATATTTCTTATAAAAACACATTAAAATATATCTATTAGTCGAAAACATTTTTATTTTTCATCAGAAATGTCGGTTTTTCGTCACAATATCTTCTATATATAATCATGAGGCAATTATAGATTTTGAAAAGTTACATAATATAAATTTTTATTTTTCAGTCAACAAAACTGACACATGTATGACTAGCCCGTCACTTGTAATTAACAAAATGTTAAATTCAACTATATACACTTTCAAAAATATTGAAAATACACATCTGTACATCTTAATCATATTTGTTTTGACTTATATCTGCTACCAGCTTAATATAATTTTTGTCATGATTTTAGTACTATTATTTATTTATTATTATTATTCCCTTTCGTTCTGAGTGGAATAAAGGGCTTCAACAACACATCTCCACTTCGTTCTGTTTTCTGCCGTCTTCTTCAGCTGGCTAGCTCCACGATTGACCGAACTGTCTTATTTCTTCCTCACACGATCTCCTCCATTTTACCCTAGCACCAACGAACCACTCGTAGCTTCCCAACGGGACTCCACTCGAGCTATGGCCTGGAGTGCGATGTCATTCGGTGGCCCTCTCAATGTATGCCCGATTCATCTCCACTTTCTCCCACATATTTGTTGAGCGATCGGCTCTCGCTTGTTAGTTTGTTGCCATAGTTTCTTGGTGCTTATTCTTTCTGACCAGCTGGCCATTTGATCTTCAGTATGGAGCCAACGAAGGCAGCTGTTGATGAAAGTCTGCAACCTGTTGGGAAGTTATAGTATTCACGATTAAGTAAAGCGCTCATTATAAATCTTAGAACACTATTTAAGCAAGCAGATATGTATTTTGGGTAAACTCTCATAATCAGGCTTTACAATTACATAATAAAATATTGGTCACAGATATTTGAAACACTGTGGATTAATCAATAGAATCAAATATAATCATGGAGAATGTAAGTATAATAGTAATAAAATGTGAAACTAAGATTAAAATATACACCTATAACACAGTATAGCATTGATAATGAACTTAGTAGTACAAATAAAAATTATATTTACAGTTATCCGCTGTCAGAAGGACAAATAAGTCGGGGTTGCTGGCTGAGGGATTGAACAAACTTATTCTGAACACAGAGATCGGGTTGGAAATTTTTTATAGCAACTGCCTCAGCTATGCTCAGCAATCGAAGGCGTGAAAACTTAGGGAATTAAGGTGGCACTTTGTGTAGAATTGTAAGGGCTGAATTTTTATCAATCTTGTGCTCCATATCCACAATGTATGTCAGTATGGGGCCCTTGACTAACTTTACGACTCCTCTACCTAACCACGTTGGACAGTGATCAATAAGGTGACGGTGGGCTTTCAGAATCGTTCTACTTATGTAATTGTCTCCACAAGAATAGTTAAATTTAAATATACACATTCAGGTGGCTAGACTTGGTAGCTTGGCCTTCACCTACATTGTAATGACACAACGAGTGGGAGACTTTATACATACTATTGTTGAGAAAAATGTTTTAGCTATTACTTTTCAGCCACATCATCCTGGAGAAAATCAAACACGCCCGAGATGAAAAACTTCGACCAAAAAAGGCTGGATTCAGGAGAAACAAGTCATGCATCGATCAAATTGCAACATTGCGGATCATCATTGAACAGAGCTGGGAATGGCAGTCAGCTCTTTATCTCAACTTCATCGACTTTGAAAAGGCCTTCGACAGTGTCGATCGAGAGGTGATTTGGCAACTACTTCGCTACTATGGGGTGCCGCCGACAATAATACATCTCATCCAACAGTTGTACGACAATGCTGCATGCCATATAATCCACAAAAGAGAAACTCACAGAATCCTTGGAAGTGAAGACGGGAGTAAGACAAGCTGACTGCCTACTATCTTCGATGATTTTCCTGATTGTGTGGTAGACTAGATAATGCGACAGAGATTGGCGAGCAGCGAGGAAACAGGCATAAAATGGATCCACATAAAATACTTGGAGGATCTGGACTTCGCTGATGATATTTGTCTGATTTCCCACAAACTGGAAGATATGCAAGTGAAAAGCAACAAGTTGCTAGTTGGGACTTCAATTCAGATGAAAAAAGATAAAACAGAGGAGATGAAGATTCCTGGCCAACAGCAAAAGCTACAACAGCAGACAACAATCAGCATAAATGGGAAAAATCTGAGAAAAGCAACCTCCTTCACCTACCCACCTCTACGTACCTGGGGAGCATCGTTTCAACTACATGCGGAACTGACGAGGATATCAAAGCAAGGATCGTGAAAGCAAGACAAGCTTTCATTACTCTCAAGTCTGTGTGGAGGTCATAGCAATCAGCATGAAAATGGAAATAAGACCCGGATTTTCAACTTCAATGTGAAGTCAGTGCTACTATACGGATCAGAGACTTGGCGCATCATGAATAACACTTCGAATAAACCACAGATCTTCATCAACAGCTGTCTTCGCTCAATACTACTCAAAATCAGATGGCCAGAAAAGATCAACAACAGGAAGGGATCTCTGGGAGCGAATCAACCCAGCAGGAACCAACTGTGCAACAAATGTGCAGGAAGAAATGGAGGTGGATTGGCTTTACTCTTATAAAACCATCAAGTGACATCACACACCAGGCCACCGCTCGAGTGGACCCGCATTGGGAAGTGACGAGTTGGTCGTCAGTGCGAGAGTGACATGGAGGAGGTCATGCGAAGAGGAGAAGATAGCATGTGGTTAGATGTGGAATCAGGTGAAAACGTTGGCAGAGAACTGAACGCAATGCAGACGTGCGACTGAAGCCCTATGTTTCTCTAGAAACTATAGGAAACAATAATAATATTACTTTTTGGAGTTTTGATGCTAGTCTTTCACTGGCTGTGTCTCCTTTGACTTGTGAAGTAATATGTGTATACTTTTCTTCTGTACAGTTTGAAAGCATTTCTCTCTATCTGTTCTCATCATGGAGGTTTTAACAAATATTTCTGGATATCCGTCCTCATATAATACGTTTTCTATTTTTCTTATTTCATCTCCAAGAGTGTCGATTTTGTAGATTTTTTTAACACGAAACATTAGAGTACTGATGGAATTTCGTTTGTATGCAAGAGGAATAAACAAATTGAATTTGGTTTAATAAGCCTTTATCCCCATAAAAGTGATCCGTATTTTCTTATTTCAGCGTATATTCTTCGAAATAATATATTCTTGCACTTAACTTCACTACAGTTTGTTTTTCGATTCTGAGACCTACGTTATCCAATTCAAGTTGTAGTGTTTTCTTCTTTAAAACGGATGTTTGAAATGCATCGTTTACAGTAAGATGACATGCTTTTTTCTTGTAATATGTCTGAGTGTGTCTGATCAGTACTTTATCAGCATGACTTGTGATTAGCATATTTTTTGGAATCATGTAAATTGTTTTGTAACTCTTTTCATTGCAATGTGAGTGATTTGTTTTGAAATAGTAAACTACACTGATACTTGGGAATGCGAGTAGATGATATGCGATGTATTCAGTCATTTGCGTATCAAATGCATTTGTATAAAACGGATAATGGATTTCACTATTTTCCTAGTCTAGACATTCTCAGTGGCGTTCCATATTAGATAAGTTTATTTTTAATCATCACACAGTGATGCAGTATTATTAACTGGATGACGCTTCGAGCATAAATCACCGCTTGTAATCATATGAATTTTAGTCACACAGCTTCGCGATTCGTCGTATATTTTTTCGCTTCCTCTGTCTCTTCCTCTTCTTGTTTGTTGCCACTTTCCATATCTTCGGTATAGGCGTTGGATTATTTCAATTGCACGTGTGTGGTGTTGTTACAATAGAAAAAGATTCAGTGCTTAAGCTCGCTCTCCCCACTTGACTATATTACTTGTAGAAATTATAGTTGTAAAATCTCAGTGATCAATTATTTTGGAATTATTCGGTCAAATCTTGGTCACAGTTCATATGAATAATTATATTATTTATTACTTTCACCCTGTACAAATCTTTTATATGATTGCGTACAAGTGAATGCAATGCAATTTTGGAGCTTTTTTCTAGGTTATTTAACTTAGCAGGGCTAATCATTCTAAGTCTAGCCAAGTTTTATGTTCCAATAATCTAGTTAACCCCGACCTACTAGTTTGATCAATGTAATTGACCTCACTAACAGTCATTACATGGTATTTGGTAAATTATATTATTTTTCTTAATTGGACCTATCGGGTCCATAAGCCAACAAAGTTTATCTCTGAGAGATTTGGTTGGTTTAAATGAGACCATAATTCCAGTCTTATTAAGAATCCTATTTAAGGCCTCTAAAGTTCCTACTTTATAGGGCTTTACCACAGAGTACTACAGAGAAAAAGATGGTATTACAATGGGATTTCCCTTCATTACTAGCTGACTCTTTCATCACTAGCCTTGAGAATGGTCCACTAAAGTCGACCACAACTTTACAAAAGGCATGTAGATGACATCTGAATCATTTGCAACAGCCGTAATGACCACAATCAATTGCTACAGATATTTAACAACTGCCATCCAGAAATAATGGAAGACGAATCCGAAATTCTGATGTAAAGCTAAGAAGAAGACGCGATGGAAACTTAGGGTCAGTCCATAGGAAACCAACTTCGAACGACTGACTAGCGAGTTTATGAAGTTGGCTGTTTCTTTAAAGTAAACGAAATTTAATCAGGCTTTTTTACACTTGCATCCGAAGTATCCATAGTCCTAAGGCCATAGAAGCAGAACCAGATCTAAGTAAGAAATCTTATATGAGACTGATTTTCAATGAAGATTCAACCTCCGATATTTGCCAGATAATTTCAACTTTGTTAAGAACATTCTTCGTAGCAACGTAAACAGTAGTATTCTCGGTGATCCATTGGTCTGCAGGAGCATTAAGGACAAGATCTCGCATCTGAACATTCCTATGTACCAAGTATATTGGTCACTCGAGTGTATCCTGTCTAAAAAAGTCCAAGAACACCATCTGCAATGGTTGCAGAAAGGTAGTATTGGCTCCATAAGGAGTGAAACAGTTAAACATCTTGTCAGTACTGGGCGTTCCCTATCGACAAGTTCATTCTTCAGAGTAATCTACAGACACAAAAACAACCTGCTAAAGACAATACGCTTTCATCTCCTGTGCACTACTGAAGCTGAAGCTCGACTCGAACTTGGAATTCAAAGGTGACTTCAGTGCCGAAATCATTACGGATGTGCATCGGTGGCACAGTGGTTAGGATTCTCGCCGACCACGCACATGGTCCAGGGTCCGATCCCCTGCCGACGCACACCTGATATCAATGGTCGGCCTGCAAAATTTGGGCTACCGATATCACATGCTGAAAATTCCTTAGTTGTGCCAAAAATACGGTGTGGAATCAAGCTATAATCAGAATAAAAGAAGGATCTCACAGTCCTTGAAAAAGATATTCCCTGCTGTATCGTTGAGAATAGCGTTTTCGAGTCAACCATTACTGTTCAATAACCTGAAGGACAAGATCCCACAGTTGACCAGTTCTATATGTGTTTATCAGTTCAACTACTCGTGTAGAGCCAGGTGTATCAGTTATTTGACTCCAGTTTTGTCCAAGAGGGTAAAAGAACACGAAGAGGTGGAAGTGGAACTATAAGAAGTGCGATCATTGAACACCTGGTCGATACTGATCGTCCTATCTCTACAGTCTCAGCCTTTAAAGTCATCTACAAGGAGAAAATAATTTGTCCAGATCACTACGTACCCGACTTATCTGTATTGCTGAAGCTTTGGCCATCGAAACAAAAAAGCCAGATCTGTGCATACAGAAAAAGTTTATTCAAACACTCCAATTTTCGTGATCTTAATCCCTCTATGCTGAGTTATGGTAATCCCTAATCATATTTTGACTTTACTTATTTTTCGTTTTGTTTGCTGAATTTGTATGATCTTCCTTTATTACGTCAGTCGTTACTATTATTATTCTCACTTCGAATTGTCCCCGGCATTATTTCACTTGTTCCACTTGTCATTCTAAATTAATTCTGTTTTGCAACGTTAAATTCTATGTTATCGAATTTCACGCAGTGTTACGTAACGTTTTTATTTTTATTCCATTTCCCTACTAATCCTATAAATGCACACCCCTTCCAAGTTCTATACATCCTATGAATTGTTCTTTATGGGAAATTAATTGTTTTGCCACTTCACAGTGAACTATGATAATAATCACAAATATTTGTATTTTAATTCCACACCTCTGACAAAAATAAACAATTGATTTCCTTAAACACCACAAGTATTACAAGGAATTTTTAAAGAATATTATCTATTCACATGATTTTACAATCCTGTTCAGATCTATAAGTTTCCAGACCGTAGATGTTACGAATTTCCTGGGATAATTTGAGCGTCGAGTCAGATTGAATCATTGTAAATTATTTAAAATAATCCCAGCGTGTTTACGAAAACATGAAAACAAGATTTCTCTGAACGATTCGCTGTGTAAGCCACAGCTTCTTCATCAGAATTATTCAGACTTTATTTAAATCTATCTACGGAATTTAAATATTTATTTTGTTTTTCACTTAAGGTTATTACATGAAGTTTGATCAAGATTTGACACTGGCTACTGGCTCTTTTCAGGTAGCTAATTACCTGGGGTTCTAGTGGGACATCGCGACCAATAGGGAGCAGCAGGTCGGATGTGAAGACAAACACTGGCCGGCGGTTACATTGGCTGGCGGTCGCGCTATATCGGGAATTGGCGGAAGTTGGAATTCTTGGGCTGGCCATTGGATCGGATCCCAGTGGCTTAATGGTCGAGGAGCTCGCTAGCCTTGGAACCATCTGGTGCAAACCGGCCACAAAGCTAGCATTGAAGAATCCTTTATCATCTACTGGGTGCCAAATAAATTGCCAAAAACACCTAAATACCATATGCTTCAAGTAGCAGAGGCTATTGCAATTCGCCTTAAACAATCCGTGCTCTGTGTGCAAAAGAAGCAAGTTCAGTCACAACAACTGCCCTGGCCTTCAGTGGAGACTATTAATTTATGAATTTGTATTATTGTCTTTCCGAATTTTTTCGGTATTCAGTGTAGTGTTTTGTTGATGCTGTTGAACTGTAGTCTATTGATATTATTATTGATTCGATTTTAATTTAACAACACTAATGTTGTTAATAATAGCACTAATTCATTCACTATTATGTATATATAACTGTAGAACATAATGAAGAGCAGGTTTTAGAAAAAAGTGTTCTTTGTTCAGTAACCATTCTTTTGAAAAATATGAGTTTACTGAAGATAACGTTATACTTACTTGATAAGGCTTATTTATGGTATCATTTAAAATATTCATATGTCTGAATTCTTATTGAAAAAAAAGAAATTCCTAATTGGATGATCGAGACTGACCGTGGCGACACAGTCTTTCAGGTTTGTCAATTTGTACCAACCATCAGCTTTTTATGCCACTGAGGTCTTATTTAGACAAAAATCTGTTATGTTTGGGGGATTTCATTATGAGCTGACATTAGTTAGAGAACCATTGGAAAACCTGGGAGTACTGAACAGATGTTTCGTCCTAGTTTCGGACTCTTCACAGCACGCACACACCGCCAGGGCTCGAACCCAGAATTTTCTGGTTACAAGGCTAGCGAGCTCTTAGATGAATCAATCAAACAAAATCCCTACAATACCAATACTTGAAAAATCTGTTTTGTTTAAGTCAAAGCTGACAATGGGTCAACCAAAAGAATTGCCATGTATAGTTTCCGTATCATAAACATTCCAGAAGTAAAAGAAATCAAAATATCAGAATTTAAATTATCACTATATAATGATAGATGCAGATATACAAATATACGTATATTCCTATATAGTATTTACTGGAAAATGTACCACTACTGTCATAAAATAGGGCGAAAGGATTCTTTATGAAATACTTAATACATATTTTGTTCACCTCACACATAAAGAAAAATAGAACATTGAAATCATCAATCATTAGATTTATATCAATCATTTGCTAGTCAGATATTAGATAAAAATGATTGTTTACGTGAATAGAAATATAAGAAGCACTGATAACGCATTCAATAATATGACAATTTTTCCATATATGCACTACTGTTTAAATATTATTGATTTTAGGGAAAGCCTTACAAGAAACGGCATAAAATATATATTATAAAATATTAGGGATTTAGAGACTTTATGTGAAATTCCTGTTTTCGTTAAAAAATCTTCAAAATGTATATTTGAACTAGGCATTTAATGTTATGCTGATTTTGATATTTTGAAGGGAAAGAAGCAATGAAACATGTCAAGCGTATGTCAAAACTTATCACTTTTCTGTGTATACAACAATGGGTAGACGGAAAAGTGATTTTGTTGTTTCCTCCACTCATAAAATTCAAAATATTTCCCTTCTTTTTTGTTTGTAACCCGTTTTCTCTTCTGGTTTTGACTCTAGTGGTAGGACGTTTGTATGTATGGTGTTTTTTATTTGGATAGTGGATTATCAGTAGGCGGTTACACAGTGCTGACGAAATTTGCAATGATCATATATTAACTGCCTTCAGTCTCCATTTTCCCATTTTAAGACTACATGTATGCTGTAGTTTGAAACTGCGGAGTGGTTCACTTCGTATCAATCAGTCAGCCTCATTCTATTATCGCCAATGGTTTTCTTAATTGCAGTAGATTGGATAATGCGACAGAGAGTGGGGAATGAGGAAACAGGCACAAAATGGACCCATACAAAAAAACTTGGAGGATCTGGACTTCGCCGATGATATATGTCTGATTTCGCACAAACTGAAAGATATGCAAGTGGAAAGCAACAAGTTTGAAGAAGAACCATCAAAGATACGACTTCAATTCAGGTGAACATATAGAAAACAGAGGTGATGAAGATCCCTGGCCAACAGCAATGGCAGCAACAAAGAACAGACAACAATCAGCAATAATGGAAGGAACCTGAAAGAAACAACTTCCTTTACCTACCGACCTGGGAAGCATCGTTTCAACTACAGGTAGAACTGACAAGGATATCAAGGCAAGAATCGGAAAAGCAAGACAAGCTTTCACTACTCTCAAGTCTGTGTGGAGGTCAACAGCAATCAGCATCAAAAATAAGATCCGGATTTTCAACTCAAGTGTGAAGTCAGTGCTACTATACAGATCAGAGACTTGCAATGCGCGTCATAAAGAGCATCTCAAACAAACTACAGACCTTCATTAACAGTTGTCTTCGCTCAATACTCAAGATCAGATGGCTGGTCAGAAAAGATCAGCAACAGGGATCTCAGGGAGCGAACCAACCAGGAACCGATTGTGAAACAAATAAGCAGGAAGAAATGGAGATGGATTGGCTGGCCATACTCTGAGGAAACCATCAAGTGACATCACTAGGCAAGCCATTGCTTGAGTGGAACCCGAAAGGGAAGTGGCTAGTTGGTCGTCGAAGGGTGAGGGTGACATGGAGGAGGTTATGTGAAGAGGAGATGAAAGCACGTGGGCACACTTGGAGCCAGGTGAAGACTCCAGCAGAGAACTGAACTCAATGGAGATGCACAGCTGAAGCCCTATGTTCCTCTAGGAATTAAAGGAAATAATAATAATCAGCCCCATTTGACAGCTATATGAACATGCCAAGAGTCAAGTAATCCACAATGGAAAACTCAGCAAGGTAGCCTTTGAAATGAATCCGGGAGTTTGACAAAGGCTGACACCTGCTACCACAGATGATATTTCCAATTAAAATGGATTATTTCATGCATCAGACTGTATGGAGTGGAAGGAAAGGAATACGTGGGGCCGATGAGAAGACTCTAGAAGATTCAAACTTAGTGGACAATTTATATTTAATGTCACACAAACTCGAAGATCTATCAGCGAAAATCAACAAGTCGGCAGAATAAGCAACGAAGACAGGACTTCAGGTGGATATAGAGACGACAGAAGTGATGAACACACACGGTGGGTGACCAGCAACAACAAGCACCAACCACTATCGAAAGAATAAATTTTTGAAAGAGGTCACTTCCTTCGCTTTTCTAGGTAGTACTGTTTCAACTACAGGCGACAGTAAGGATGAAGATGTCAAAACTGCTATATACACCTAGTTTTGTCTAATTTTGCCTAAAATTTTAAGATAACAATTTTAAGGAGTTATCGCACACTGGCGTGAGCCCTCTGGTTTAACATATGTTTGAACTGTTGGATTCCGATTTTCTGTCAATACTTTTGTCAATACTTTCCAAGGTCATTCTAAATGTATATCAACAGAGTTTATGTACAGCATTCTGACTGTTGCTTGAGACGGTGAAAGCTATCTTGTTTTCTCCTGTCTTTACGTGATGGCGATGTTATTGTTATTCAAGTGTTGGTTTGTAGGGATTTGGTCGGTTACAGGATTTTCATCATGAGCTGACATTAGTTAGAGAACCGTTGAAAAACCAGGGAGTACTGAACAGCTGTTCTGTCCTAGTTTGGGACTCTTCATCGGTGAGCGCCCACCGGGATTCGAACCCAGGACCTTCTGGTTACAAAGCGAGCTCGTATACCATTAAGCCACTGGGACCCGAACCAATGAAGAGTCTCAAACTAGGGCGAAACAGCTGTCCAGTACTACCAGGTTTTCCAATGGTTCTCTAGCTAATGTCAGCTCATGATGTTATTGTTGTTATTGCTGCTGACGTGCGATTAGGACAGATTAGTCAGCGCATCAAGTTAGTATTCACTCATAGTCTACTAGGTCGTATTTCCGATCATAAAAACAACCAGTATCAGAAAACCAAGACAGACCTTCATCACTCTGAAATTAGTCTGAAGATCTACTGTACTAAGGATAAAGAACCGAAATTCAGATTTTTAACACCAATGTTAAGCCAGTCAGTTCTGCTGTATGGTTCAGAAGCTTGACAAGTCACGGAAAGCATTTCAAACAGTTTGCAGACTTTTATCAACAGCTACTATCGCGCCATACTGAAGATGTGATTACCGGCTGGGAAGGATTATCAACAAGTAACTCTGCAATACAAACGTCAAGTCAGTCAGTTCTTCTATACAGATCAGAAACTTGGTGGGTCACAAAGAATATTTCCAATAGGTTGAAGACCTTTATCAACAACTGTCTTCACTCTACACTGAAGATCAGATGGCCGGAAAGAACAAGAACCAACAAGAAACTATGGGAATAAACAAAGCAAGAACCAATCGCCCAACAAATATGCAGGAGAAAGTGGAGATGGATTGGACACTCGCTGAGGAGGCCGTTGGGTGACATCGCGCGTCAGGCCAGTGCTCGAGGGAAACTTGAAAGGGAATCGGCGAGTGGGACGTTTAAATGTGACATGGAGGAGATCGTGTGAAGAGGAGCTGAAACAGTATGGATTAAAATGGATGCAAGTGAATAGTACAGCAGAAGACAGAAGCAAGTGGAGACGTGCAGTTGAAGCCCTATGTTCCACTAGGAACTCAAAGGAACAATAATAATAATATAACTCTGCGGACGAACCAATCAACAACATAAGCCTCAACAAATTTGCCGAGGAAATTATGGATGGATTGGACACATGTTGAGGAGACTGTTGGATAAAATGGAGTGCTAGGCCATCACTGGAGTGGAACTCGAGTGAGAAACGACAAGTTAGGCGTCCAAGGGTAGCACTGAGGAGATCGTGTGACTAGGATATGAGATACTATGGTCAATCATAGAGCCGGCTATGGAGAACTTCAAGGAAGATGATGAAATATGGATGCGCTGTTAAAGCTCCATACTCCTCTCAGAACCTTACCGAATAATAAAAACCGAAACTGCTATTTCGACGTCTGCATGGTCCTTAACTGTTTTAAGGGTAATAAAGTGAGCGTTGGTTAAAGCTATCAGTCTTTCACTATTAAGACAATTCGTTTACTTAAAATTCTGAAATTCAATTAGTGTTAACTGTGTTAAATTACTAAACTTAAACAAATAGCGTTAATTTTTTTATTTTCTCCCTTTTTTTATTGTTAACCAAAATCAGAATACGATGCATAACACAAGTTCCCTGCTGTTTATAACAAATAATGATATAAAAGAAAATATTTAAATTTTAGGGAAGGCAGCTTAAGTAAATTTAATTAATTTACCTAATGAAATGAACACAAACACAGGCACACACATTAAGCAGTTCCATTCGTTTATTTTCCATCTTAGTATGAAATAAATGATGAATAAATCTTCGCACAATTGTATGAAGTGCATCTCTGGTCATTTCGGAAGATTGATATTATTGTTCAATGTTCAACACAAGTTTACACAATTCAAATACTTCATGAAAATCATTTAAATATGCCTTTCTATTTCGCACTTATTTCTCAGTTTAAACAAGGAAACCAAACTGCGAATTTTCCAATAAAAGCTGATTGTTCCTTAAGATATTCACTAAGGTTATGTAAAGTGTTATAAGAAGGACAGTTTTACTGATAACATGAATGACGTTAGTGTTAGAAAATCAGTAAATCTTATTTGAAAAGAATTTTACTGGGTTACCCCTAAAGGTGATTGCAGTTCACGTGTAATTTTTGATTTATAGCGGCGAATGATATGCCTACGTCATTAACAGTTATGCTAGTAATGTATGACATTTAAATATGGGCGCCGTTGCGAGTGTGCAACTCCTCAAACCTACTGAGAGAACCTACCTACTTGTCTATCTTAATATAAGAGCTTGTAGTGAGATGTACATTATTTATAGCGCGGAATAAAGTGCGCAGTACAGTTCTCAATAATGTCTGTGCTGTAACTGCGCGAAATCAGAATTATTTATGTCAAAATAACGCATATTTTGTTAGTATTCATAAGATAACATACATCTGGGTTAAAAGTTAATCTGAACGAAGAATATTCTTTTCAATAATTTCTCCTCTTCAGGTTCTTACACTTATGAAATATAATATTTGTTGTCGTTACAATAGTGACCAGTTATGCGGTGGATACATTTTTTAACGTAGAATAACAGATTAATTGAGGGAGATACTCCTGCGGAGATTCTATCGCAACGTTTAACCAGGGCGGGATAAAGAAAACTTTCTACTCTACACGTCTGTTTCTATCCTTCAGTAGCCATCCAGTGTTCACCCAGCAACTCATGCATATACTATTTCAACTGTTTTTGTGGTTCAAGTTATATAGGGCGCGCGATTACGCAGGTTCGTCTACGGGTTCGAGAACATTTACCAGCTTGGTTCAGCAGGGGGAAAATTAAGTGCATAAAAAGCTTAATCCTGTCACACTTGATCAATACTGGACATTGCATCGAAGTCAACACAGCTTTCAGGGTTATATACCGAGTTCCGAAGTTGTTATCACGTACAGTTCGTTTGCGTCTGCTACACATAGCTGAAGCTGTTGCAATAAGGTCGATTAAACCGGAACTTTGTATCCACAGAGAACACGTCCAGACGCTGTTCCTACCGTGGCCAAATTTGGATTAATGATTCTTCTTCTCACTAAGGGTGCTACTTCCTCTTAACCCTCTTGGTTTTTTCTTTCTCTACGTATTATTACAATTATTAATATTATTCGTCATAATTTATCCCCTTCATGCAAACATTCTCCCAATACTATCGAATATTTCATTTATACTATCCGGACTTATTATTAGTGATATTATCTCTTTTCTCAATATATGCCTCCACCTGTTTCATTTCACATATTCGTTATTTCATTATGAACCTCTCATTGCAGTCTTACTATCTCCTCTTTAATACATACCACTTTGTACTAGCCACTCACCTGACACCTTTTATAACCTTGAACTGATTTGTCAATTTTCCTACCCCACACTCTACAAATCTATTATGATTAATCACCATTGTCTCCCGTTTTACAATATTTTGTAATCGAATTCAGCCTATCACGTTTGTCACACAAATACAACTATTTTAACACCCCATAACTAATCTGTTATTCTACTTTAAAAATGCATTCGCCACATAACTGGCCATTATTGTAACGACAATAAATATATTATTATTGTTTCCTTTAATTCCTAGAGGAACATAGGGCTTCAGCCGCGCGTCTCCATTGCTAGAGTTTTCACCTGGCTCCAAGTCTGCCCACACGTTTTCATCTCCTCTTTACATGACCCCCTTTAAGTCACCCTTGGAGAACCTGAAGAGAAATTATTGAAAAGAATTTTCTCATTATAATAAAAGTTTTTGTATTTCCCAATGAATGAAAAACAAAACGATATTGTTTTATTTCGCTATTTAATGCTAGTAGCTTTATCAAAGTATTATTAAATCGGAATTTACAAAATCTCAGCATATATATAACAGAGAGTTAAGGGGCGAGAAAATAGTCTTAGGTCAAGTTAAAAAGGGGACATATTGAAAGTCAAAATAACAATGAAGATCACTAAACTAAATAACAAAGGTAATAGCACATCTGTTATGATATCAAAATAAAGTTTACTACCTTGATCATTGTTCACCTGTCTGGGGGCATTTTTAGTAGTCAAGTTGGTCAATTGGTAAAGATAACAAACCCAAGTGTAGATTGTTGGATTTGATCAGTGTGTAAAATTATAAAAGCACCGTGTGTTTACATAATGAAATTGTTTATTACATTCCTGTTGATTTTGTCATTTCATGGGGGAGGGAGGTGTTGTAAGCAGGTCAGATTCTGTTTTAGTCCATCATTTCTATTCAGACAATTTGGATCAATAGTGAAATTTCACAACTCGAACTGTGTACATTTCAAACTGTGAATTTGATATACGTGGCATCACCATTTCGATCAAGTGACTAACCAGAAGCCAAGTGGTTTGAACTGATTCAGTTCTCTGAGCTCAGCAAAACCGGGTACATTTCTGTTGAACACGACCCCAACTTATCAAACAAAATCAATGGTGACTGGCCCTATTGAGACAGGTAACCTGGGGTTCTAGTGGTAAGCCGTTGAAGGTAAGGCAATAACTCATCAAAGAAGACATTGTGAAGTGGTCACTCTAAGTTATGAATTGGCAGAAGTTCAAATTCATGAGCTGGCCATTGGATTGGGCCCCTGTTGCTTAATTGTCTACAAGCTTGCTAGCCTTGTAACCAGAAAGTCGTGGGTTCGAACCGTGGTGGTGGCTGCGTAATGATGAAGAGTGCAAGCTGGGACGAAACAGCTGTTCAGTGCTATCAGATTTTCCAATGGTTCTTTTACGATGTCAGCTCATGATGAAATCCTCCAACCATTCATAAATGAAATTAGACAATAAGTTCTGATGGGAATAGTACGGTTACAGTTTGAAGTCACATATATCGCTGAATTTTTCATATGTGTACTGATTATTTTTGTAAAAGGAATAAGTAAAAGAGATTAAAAAAGGAGATTAACCTTTCAATAATTATTCAAAATTCCCCGAAACTATCAATGGTAAGTCTACTTTCAACCGATCCTTCCAAATCCTATGACATTTATGTATACACAACAAGCGCATTTTTTATAAGTTAAGGTGTATTTTTGCATCCTAATATAGATGAAGACTACAAATGAATGCTTAAAAATATCAACAGGCGAAATCCCTGCATCCGGTGTTCCCCAAATGTGGTATTTATTGATTTGTCTGATATCTGTATTGCATAAGCAAAATTATGAGGTATCTATAATTAGTTTGTAAACACCACCAACGTATTTTTAGTGAAAGAATGCCATGAGAGGAAAAAAAGGCACGACATAACATATTATTGACAACCATTCACTATGATTTGAAAAAACCCCATTAAACAGGTGGATGAATTGTGCATTCACACATGTTCACTGTGTACATGTGCACATATTTGTGTGGTGAAATAATAATAATAACGTCTATATCCCAATGGAAAAAAGATTCTCTTGCCTAGTAGACGAAGCGCAGAAATAAGTAATTACAGCTGTACGAATGGATACATTGAATACACTTATGTGTGTCTGTGATGCTTTACATTAATTACGTGTAATCCTCTTTAAAATACTCGCCCATTTCTTGGTGCCGGGGGCGGAGGCGGACGCAAGGCTTAAGTGTTTTTCAATAGAATTCATGGCATTTTATGTCTAGCACTCCTGTACTGCATGCATAGCATCATTGTGATTAACACATCATCTTACATGAATAGTAATCAAATAATTAATGCATTGTATAATATTTAAAGCAAATACCGACATATTTAATGGACATATAAACAAAAGCGAATGTATTTTTAAGTAAGGAAGGAAAGAAGGTTTTATAATTGATAAGAAATTAATCATTGCAATACAGATTTTGTTTCTTAATATTCGTGTGTTTGTGAAAAGTTGGAGCCATTTGTATGCCTCCGGAGGAGGAAAATATAACTGGAGAACAGTGTGTGGATATGTTTACGGAAATATTGAGCTTATCCAACACCGGTCACTCAACATACAAGGAGAATTCATTCAAAGCTGTCTACAGAGTCAAAAGAGGTCTTTTGAAAACGGTATGACTTCGTATGTTTGCATTACCGAGACCTAAACGATTCGGATGGGAAACCCTGATTTATATACATGGAAAAAACTTCTCCATATGATGGAGAAGATTTGTAGCTCAGGTGGATGACTTTGTTGTGGTTGTTTTCTCTGAGCTGGATAGTTAATTTGTGAAGCTTTCATCACCCTACTGTGTGACATCTTCAGCTCATACTTCAATTTAAAGTGGGATTTTAGATTTCTCCACGAGTTTATTAATTATTTCTCCCGGTGACCTTGGACGTAATTGGTTGTCTTTGTGGGTTTTCACACCTTCTAGGCTACTTGTATTGGAACTGATTGTTTCTTCGGCTTGAACTTTGTCCCTTTGTGTGTGACGTTTCTTTCTTATCTTACGAGTGGAACGTGCTTCTCTCTGTCCGAAAGTGGGAAGAGTTCGCCAAAAGGCAAGGACTTTAAGTAATATCATAACCTCAGTCCTTAACAGATGAAAAGACCATTCAAAACAATAAGTATCGTTAGATAATCTTAAAAGACGACAGTGGGATGGCTGCATGGCTTGAGTTCACCAAGTGCTCGAGAATTGAGCTAGTAGCTGTCCTGTATTGTCTTTTTGGTAACCATACCGGATAATGTTCTGAGATGTGTAAGGAAAGTGTGAGCTTTCTCCGGCCAGTATAACTAGTTCCACAGGAACAAGTGAATTTATAAACACACTTAGTACCTTTAGTAAATTTGGAAATCGTTATTAGGAGATGGAGTTTTTTCTGGAAAATTTCATGAATTTGAGCAATGCATTTCGGGCAGTCCGACCGCATATTTAATTGTCAGTTTTTATTTACATGAAAGTGAGAGAATGGAAGGTCAGTTAACACAAGTGAAATAATATGGGATTTAAGAGTCAAGAAGATATTAATAACACTACTCTTGGTATTATAATCAGATAAGGGTTACTTATATTATCCATACCACTGTTGTTATTCAGGCAATAGAATAACGGACTGATAGCAGACTTACCTTGTTTTTATGCCCAGTTTTCTACAAAGAGAAGATGGAAAAGTGGGCTTTTAAAAGAACACATAGAAGCTAAGTCTAATTAAAGATAAATGAATTTATAGACATATACATTTGGCTGAAAGTTGCAGTTTCGCCTTGATCTGTCTCAGAAAAGACTATCCTTTAAGGAAGACAACTTGAAGCTTAGCAAAAGCAATCATTGTTTTAAGTAATTCGACGAAACTTAAATTTTGAAAAGTGAAAGAATCGATTTTTAAAAAAGATTGCAAATGTTAGTATGACTGAGCCATAGCTGTATTCAAAAGTGGTGAGATATAAATTAATACAATTTTTCTCACACTACCTGTCATGTAAACTAATAGCATTTAGGAAGGATCACCACAATTTTGTTAAAATGCTTAACAAAAAGTTGAGAAGGCTCTGATATAACCAAAACAGCCTAGAAATACTAATTTTAATGTATGAAAATGAACTTACTGGAAATTATATTCTCAGTTGACAAGTGATGAAGTCAGTTTAGATTTGTGTCAAGTAAAAAAAGGTTGTACTTTTTTGAAATAATGTCAGAATTAATAAATATATGATGGAAGCACTGTCAGTAAGTCACATGCATCTTAAATTATGTACACAGAAGATAATAGATTTCAACCTCTTTCAACATTGGATTTACTTATATTTGATATGATTTTTAGATGTCCTTTTAATTTCTATAAGTAATTAGTTTTCAAATATTTATTTATGATTGTCAATCATACAGATTTAGAAAGACTAAGAAATGATATACTTTTTGGTTTTTAAAAATGAATTTTTTCAGTTTGTCAAAGGTATACTTGAAAATTGATCTGATACTCATCAGCGACTGACACTATTCAGGCAGTAGTTACCTGAGGTTCTAATGGAAAGCCGTGACCAGGAGGGTGCAACAGGTTGAAGGTGAGGCAGTAACTCATCGAAGAAGACATTGCGAAGTGGTCACGCTATGTCATGAATTGACAGAAGTTGGATATCATAGTTAGGCCATTGGATCGTGTCCCTGTGGCCTTGTAACCAGATGGTCATGGGTTCAAACCCTGAAAGTGGGTGCGTAGTGATGAATAGTACAAACTAGGACGAGACGGCTGTCCATTACTCCTAGGTGGGTTTTCCAATGGTTCTCTAACCAACGTCAGCTCATGGTGAATTCTTGTAACCAATCAGATCAAATCCCAACAAACCAACACTTGAAAAAAGGTATAGCTGTTTAGCATTTATTCCAGTATTTAAAGGTAGAAAGAAATTTGGTATCGATCACAGTTAGTTTTTCATTTCCAAGGTGTTCTACTCTATTCACAGCTAAGCCATGACTTTCTTCCATCAAAGTATTTGTAAGAAATCGAAAGTCGAAATCGTTTTTGCGTATTACTTGATAATAATTTTTACTCAAACTGTTAACTAAGTGTGTAAATGAAGTGACTATTTCAACATTATCTAGGGGGAAAATGGAATGCTTTGAAACGTTTATTTAACATTAAATTATTAGTTCTCATCGAAACATTAGACAGAGATTTCAGTGAATAAAATCGTCCTTGTGACGACTTTATTTCCATCGCCCTACAACCATATTTATGTATGAATTACAATAGACAATAATAACTGTTTTCCTCAGGTTTGATCAAAGATTGATGTTAACTGAAGAGCCATTACAACCCACAGAATACTGGACCATTCTTTCGTCCCAGTTTGGGACCCGTCATCAGTACACATTCACGATCCCGCCGGGTGACAAATACAATGAAATATCAGTTTCACACAAGGAGTATATTCCTATAACTTAAGCTGCAGTTTAAGCGACGTAAGGAACATCAATAAAAAAGAAATAAAACGCGTCTTAGTTGAGTAATGCATGAGCAGGTTTAATATATAGGAAAAGGAAACAGCTTCCCAACTTAAGAAGTTGAGACCGTCACCGTCTGCCAGTGTCATCAGCGAATATTGTTCTTGTACCCAACTTGGTGACCCCACTGGTCACACTAAATTTTGCGAATTAATAGAATTAAAAATTAATGGGACATTGGATTCCATCGCAAGTATATGAATATTCGACAAGCTTTGCCTGGTAACATGCAACTCCCGAATTCGATCTATGATGGGTTAGTGGGTGTGTACTGATGAAGAGTCACAAACTGGGATGAGGAGACTGTCCAGTATTCCCTGGTTTCCAATGGTTCTCTAACTGACCTCAATCTGTGATCAGATCTGAAATTATTTTAATCCCCACAAACTGTCTGCACCATAATTTGACACTCAATGAGAATACTAAAGTGCGACAGTATTGGTGTAGATCACTACGAAACGCGAACTAATTAAATGTATGAAAGTATTGACAAGGTTTAATAGATATGAGTAAACAGATGATGGGAACATAAAGTACACTTTGAAATGTGATTGTGTGAATTTGTCATGTTCATGTGCAATATGACGTGAAAGTAAGATGAGTGAAGTGTTTTCAACAAAATAAACAAATGAAACATCAGCGTAACGAGCAAAATCGATTCGATGTAGTCTGAAAACGGGAAACCAATCATTCCGTTCTAATGTAAACTTGATTAAAACTGACCAGCTGAGTTACTCAGTCACAAAATGTTCCAATGACAGCAAAAATACAGTTATTAGCAATACAATCTTGGGTGTTACTTAACAATAAAATATCAAAATGCAAAATTACCTAAACAGTGCCGTTAGGCAGCTCTACAGGACAAATTCCTCGTCAGTTTTAAACTAAGTACTAAACAACAAAACTACTTAACCAGATCAACCGTAAGAGTTACTTGAGAATCGAAAAGAATACTGCAAACAAGGTGGGATCAGAACTCTACTAGAAACAAATAACTGGGATAGGGTCAACAGATGATATATAAACGTCAGACTAATGATATTCAGTCTAGGAGAAAAAGGGCTGACAGTTACAAAATTAGTTGAAACATCTAAACAAGTATTAGTATAGTAATGAGATAGATTTTGTAAACAATTATTCCGTAACAGTTAGAATGCGATAATGTAAAGAGAAACAAGATGAAACCAAAATAGGTTTAACTGATTAAAAATGCTCATTAAAATTTTTACAAAAAATTAATACTGAACAACAATGGGCGACACCACCAACAGCAACAGCAACAACAGACAACAATCACCATAAATGGAAGGAACCTGAAAGAAACAACCTCTTCTACCTACCTGGGAAGCATCGTTTCAACTACAGGCGGAACTGACGAGGATATCAAAGCAAGGATCGGAAAAGCAAGACAAGCTTTCACTACTCTCAAGTCTGTGTGGAGGTCAACAGCACTCAGCACCAAAACGAAGATAAGATCCGGATTTTCAACTCAAATGTGAAGTCAGTGTTACTATATGGATCAGAGACTTGGCACTGCATTATAAAGAGCACCTCAAACAAACTACAGACCTTCATTAACAGTTGTCTTCGCTCAATACTCAAGATCAGATGGCTGGCCAGAAAAGATCAGCAATAGGGATCTCTGGGAGCGAACCAACCAGGAACCGATTGTGAAACAAATAGGCAGGAAGAAGTGGAGATGGATTGGCCATAATCTGAGGAAACCATCAAGTGATGACATCACTAGACAAGCCATTGCTCGAGTGGAACCCGAAAGGGTAGCGGCAAGTTAGTTGCCAGTGCAAGGGTGACTAGGAGGAGGTCATGTGAAGAGGAGATGAAAACGTGTGGGCAGACATGGAGCCAGGTGAAGACTCTAGCAGAGAACAGAACGCAATGGAGACGCACGACTGAAGCTCTATGTTCCTCTAGGAATTAAAGGAAACAATAATATAATGATACAACTGAACAAAGAATACTCTTCTCGATAACTTCGTCATCAGGCTCGACAATTATGTATACACTATAGTGAATGAATTAGTTTTATGAACAATATTAATGTTGTTTAAATAACATCGAATCAATAACAATATCAATAGATTACAGTTCAATAGCATCAACATAACAATACACTCAATATCAGACAGGCAAATTAGGAAAGATGATAATACAAATTCATGAATTTATAGTCTCTACTGAAGTCCTGTCAGGGCAGTAGTAGTGGCTGGCTGGACTTGCTTCTTTTGCACACAAAGCACTTGTCGTTTAACGCGAATCGCGATAGCCTCTGCTGTTTGAAGTATGCGGCACCTGGATGATTTTGACAATTTATTAGGCACCCGATAGATGATAGAGAAGGATTCTTCAATACTAGCTTTGTGGCCGGCCGATTTGCACCACGTTGTCTAATATCAAACTGTTGATGGTTTTTACTACACCTTTACTTATCCATACTGGGAGATGTTCTCGAGCACGAAATAATAAGTTTTGTGGAACACATGATAAAATGAAGTTCATGATGACGAAATCAGCTGTATGAATTACTCTTGCACACGAACTTCCGGTTTTATGCTGTGTATTATCAAATCTTCCTCTGTAAAAAATAAATTTACTCTTGCCTCTTGGTACAAATTTCGTTCTGCCATGTAGACGATATTAAAGGATACATAACATTCAGCTGTACAGCTCATAAGATGAAGCCGTCGTAAAGAGAATTTTCATCGCTGAAATTTTTGCTTATGTAACAATCTTCTCGAAAAGATGCAAGGTTTAAACAAAACTGTAAACAGAGGTAAGAGGAAATGTTGGCCTATAAATCAGACTGTGTATCGCTTTGGTTTATTTTTTAGAATATCGATAACTGTAGGTAAATTTTTAATGCAAAATATTTAATTTTCCATAAAACTAAAAGTCACAATGGTTTTCAAGAGTTGGTTTATAAGGATCAGATTTGTTTTTACGAGTTTCACCATGGACTAATATCATTAAGAGAACCATTGAAAACCAGCTGGGAGTATTGGGCAGCTGTTTCATCCTAGTTTGATAATCATCAGCAGTACATACCCACCAGAAGGGGTTTCGAGTCCAGGACTCTCCGGTTACAAGGCAAGCTCTCATACCATCCAGTCACTGGGACCATGATTCAGTGGCCACCTCATGAATTCTAACTTCTACCAATTCTCCATAATGGATAGGATTTTATTTTAATAAATCACACAGTGTTGTACAGTTAAATTAACTGATGAAGTTTCGAGCACAAACTATCGATCATAATCATATCAAGTTGCACATATCAATTCTACCAATTCGTAATTTAGCACGATGACCGACCAACGTCATTAGTTTTATCCGCAGAAAATAGAAGCCGGAAACTGATTACTAGTGTCTATATATATGCATACTAAACTAGTCTAAGCTAATCACAGAATATTTTTAGTACAGCAAGATAGTTAACACATGAATTTCATAGATCACATTACAATTCACCAACGTTTAGTTACTTTAGGTTTCCTGTAACCGATTAAAATTTTTAATGTTTTTAATGAATTTTGCCAATTTATGAATGTCACAGATTTCAACTAATTTAATTCCATATTAGTCTGCTTATTAGATATATCACACAGTGAAACAGTATTAGTATTTACTGGATGACAAAGTTTCGAACAAAATTTATTGTGCATATTCATATCACTTGTAATCACACTAGTTTGAAACTTGAGTTTTATAGTTTTCTTTGTTTTCTCCTATTTGTCGTCGTAGGGGTAGTAGGATTTTCCAGATATCGGGGACAGGTGATGAATCATTCCTACTACATGAGTTTGCAGTTGATTCAATAAACAAAGCTTCTGTTATCAATCTCTCCCTATACCCTGTGACATTAGATTTTAAAACTGTCATCCTATCCCATCCTATTGTATGGTTGTGTGTGACTGCATGTAGTGCTATAGCTGAACTATTCTCTAGATTTTTTATCTTATTTGGGTTAACTAATCTAGATTTTGCTAGGTTTTTATGCTTCGCTAATCTGATCACCCCTGTTCTACTACTCTGACCTATGTGTTCGGCCTGAAAATCATTGCAGCGTATTGAAAAAATAAATTGTTTTGTTTTAAAGGCTCCACAGGATCCTTTAACCGACAAAGCTTGTTTCTAATTGAGTTTATGGGTTTGAATGCCAGCCACTTTTGTTCCTGCCCTGTTAAGAACTCTGCGTAAGGCTTTCGAGGTTCCTTGCTTGTATGGAATTACTACTGATGATTTAGATTCCTTATTGTTGGTGTTGTCTTGCGCATGTTTGACATGTGTGTCGTCATTACCATTATTATCACTATCACTATTTATTTTATTTTTACATTTCCCGACTTACATTTTGCCTAATTTATCAGGGTAATTATTAAGTTTCAGAGCTTCTCTTATATGCATCACTTCCTGTCTTAGATTTTCCTTGGTACAACTTAGTTTTTGTGCTCTATTATTTAAACATTTCACCAATTTATTTTTTCATAGTTTTAGCAAAATACTGTACCCTTTCTAAAATTGTTCAGAGGTGTATTTATAATCATCCTCCAATTTTTCGTTCGTATCCTATATAGATTAATCCGAATGGTTGGTGCACACTTAGTAGCGAACTAATTGTTTCTTATAATGCCAGATGGTGAAGTGTTTTATTTTAAAAAAAATAACATTTATCAACGTAAAAATTTAACGGAACAATTCCTTCGTTTAGATTATTTGTTTATTCATTTTGAAATCTAAAAATAGACTTTTCCAATGATTCAAATTTTATCAGTATGATTCAGTAATTACTTGAAATCACGGATTTAAAAGTGTTGCGAAAAAAAACATTTGTCCAGAAAATAGTCACGCATGAGATTCATTACACATATGGATGATTAAATTTTACAATGCTTGAAAGTTACAGGATTTCATCGTAGGCAGACACACTTGGAAGTACTGAACATCTGTTTGATCCTAGTCTGGGACTTTTCAGTAATACACACCTACTAACAGTCTTCGAAACCAGGAAATTCCGGTTACAAAACTAGCCCTTAGACTATTAAACCATGGGGACAAGAACCAATGGCCAGCGCATGACATCCAACTTTTGCCGGTTCCCGATATAGCGTGACTGGCACGAGCCAATACCATCAGTGAATATTTGTTCTCACACTCAACCTCCTCTAACCTACTGGTTAGATTTTAAATAATTGAAACTTTCGATCTGCAACTTTCTGTTGGCAATTTTTTCCTGCATTCACTTGTTCATTGATCTGTTTTGATATCTCAGTGACTGAATTCAGTGAAGTACATTCGGCTGTGAAATTCACATACGAAGAGGAATCTCACGACAGAATTACCTTCCTGGATGTCCTACTTACAAGAAAACCAGATGGTAGCATAAAAAGAAATTTGTACAGAAAAATCACTCGGACAGGACAATATACACACTTTCGCAGCTTCGTTCCTATCAATTACAAAAGAAATTTAGTGAAGACCCTCAGCCACAGAGTTAGAGCTATATGCTCAGAAGAAGTAATTGATGATGAATTATGATACTTTGATCGAAAATGGTTATCCTGACAAATTTAATAAGAAACACATGACAAAGGAAGCGGAAAAGTACTACTCACTGTCTATAAACAAGAAGCCTTTATATATACAACTACAATTCATGGGCGATATACCAAGCGAGATAATAACGAAGAAATTAAGAAAATCAGTTCAAAGAACTTTCAGTGCTGGCGAACTACACGTATTATTCTCTACACGACCGATGGTGCTACCTCGACTGAAAGATGAAGTACCTAGACTAGCCACTTCAAATTGTATCTATCAATTCAACTGGGCTTGTGGTGGAGCGAGTTATATTGGCCGTTGCTCTAGGAACTTGATTTTTCGTGCTCGAGAACATATCCCACTATGGCTAAGTAAAGGTGTAGTTGGAACTATTAACAGCTCGATATTAGACCATCTGGTGCAAACCGGTCACAGCCAGCGTGGAAGAATCCTTCTCTATAAACACCGGGTGCCTAACAAATTACCTAAATCATCGAAGCACCGCATGCTCCAAACAGTAGAGACTATTGCAATTTGCCTCAAACAACCAATGCTCTGTGTTCAAAAGAAACAAGTCCAGCCCCTACTACTGCCCTGGCCCTCAGTAGAAACTATAAACTCATGAATTTGTAATATTAGCTTTCCTAATTCTTCTGACATTCAGCTTATTTTATGTTGATGCTATTCAGCTGTAATCTATCAATATTATTGATTCGATGTTATTTAAACATTAATGTCGTTCATAACACTAATTCATTCATTCACTATAATTTATTTATAACTGTAAAGCCTGATGATGAATTTATCGAGAAGAGTACTCTTTGTTCCGTGTCTATTCTTTTGATAATATTTATGTGTGGTATATATTGCAAAAACCTCGCGGATCCCAAGCCCATAAAGGGAGGGAAGGTTGGGTATGGGGCTAATGCCCTTAACCCTTATAAATGAATCCAATTGTTCTGGAACCTTCAAAGCATGATAAAAATATTTTTAAAAACTTAGTTTTCACTTGAATCAGAGAGATGGAAAGACACGAGCTGGCAAAAGCTTTCTGGAATCCAGTCAGCCAATACATCGTCTTTCGATCACAGCAAAATTAGGATGGGGATGTGGAATGTACGTACAACGTATGAGGCTATAAAGGCTACCCAGATTTCCAAAGAAATGAGAAGATGTGGTACAGAAGCGCTAGGGATTCATGAGGGAAGAGGGAATTGATATGGATTATCAAAATTGTCAACTGAAGAGTCAATAATCTACTCCAGTCACCCAGATGACAACCAGGACGACAACACACTGAGGGATTGAGTGGCTATCATGATATTACCAGTGGCAGCCAAAGCTCTAATGAAGTGGGAACCAATCTCTTCATGCAGGATAATGACAGTGCGACTCAACTCAAAAGGAAGGAAGGAAGGAAGGTTACAATTATTCAATGCTACAAACAACTCGGAACAAGAGAATAAGGGAGATTTCTATAGACAACTGCAAACAGTTGTGGACAACATCCCAGTTAGTGACATCAAAATCCTTACTGGCGCTATGAATGTAAGTCAAACTGGGAGCAGATAATACAGGAAGATGACTCATTATGGGTCGAAAGACTCTCAGTTGGCGAAGTGAATGACAATGGAGAACTCTTCTCAGACTTCTGTGCATCCAGTTACTTGGTGATTTGAGATTATGTGTAGTGGCTAGTAGGTATACACAGACTGACGTGGATTTCATCTGACAGACACATTCGCTGAGGAGACTATTGAATGATATCATGCGCCAGGTAAATTCTCGGATGGGACCCGAGTGGAAAACGGCAAGGGTAATATGGAGGAGATGAGAACTTGTAGGCAATGTTGGAGCCAGCCGCAAAGGACTACAGAGAATGAGGTAAAAGGTAAATGTATTTCTAGAGACTGTGTTCCACTTAGAACGCAAGGGAATAATAGTAATGTAATGTATTACAGATGTTAGTTAGTCAAAGACGAAAAACCTCTGTCTTTTAAGTAACAGTATCCATAGAAATGGGAAAACCACATTTATGAATGAAATGTTTACAGTTAGCATGAGACAAATAAATATTTAAATATTGTGAGGAAATGCATAAAATCACTGGTTTGAATTCGGCAGAGATAACACCACCAAGATGCATTAATGTGTTTGTAATTCATGTTGATTTCTTAAGTGGACACATGATTCCTAAGCTTAGTAATTCGTTTATAATAAACTAGTTGTTGTCAAAACAACAAGCCCAATGTGACACTTTACAAAATAACACGCATCTTTGTTGACATCTGTGTAAAATAGCTTCATTTAACGTTTATCATACTGGCAAATACATTATGTCCTTTATTTGTCTAGCTTTTTCTGTTCCCTAAGCGAAGTTTCTCTGATAACAGATTCCTCAGCAAGATATTAGTCAACGTCTTGCACGAAACTTCATAAGTGTGTAGCTTTTCCACCCTATTCCTGTCAAAAGAGATTGTTTTTTCCCTCTTTTCTATGTTGGATCAAAACACAACTCAACTTTTTAAATCATAAGCGGACAGGTAGTCAGATCACAATCTCTTTCACCACTTACTAATCCGTTAAATGTTTAACCAAGAGATTTTAAGTAGAATAAACTTTCATATCAAGAAGAGAAGTAAATTAATTAATTTTAAAAAACAAGTAGCGGTGAGTATATCTCTCGGAAATGATTGATTATACAAACTAAAAGAGCTTGGAAAAAGGAACACTGTTCAAAACAGTAAAAGATTGAGAGTACATATCAAGTATATTTTTTTAAGTTAGGAGACTGAAAGGAAAGAATAAGAAGGAGAAACTGAATGAAAAACAGTTGTATACCAGGTTGCCGTAAGAGTTACAGAAAAAGAAAAGAAAGTTTAAGGCCGCAGTAGTAAAAGAGACTGGATGAACTGCTAATGTATGCCCAGTCCAGGATCTCTCTTGTGTATAGTAAGAGTATTATTTTAAAAGTCATGATATAATGCATTCTTTAGATAACGACAAACAAAGTTTTCTAGAGGCTGTTCCAACGGTCTTTGTAATTCACATTCTGCAGTCAGAGGACAACATTGAACTTGATATATAAAGACTCTTTAGGTCAGATAAGCTTATCTTCTACTACAGCTAGACTTGATAAATAAAAAATATACATAAAAGAAAATAAACGAAAAATTAAAAAAAATATAAAAGGTGAAATCCTGAAACCAATCAAATCCTTGAATATCAACACCTGAATGTCAATCTGATGCTCAATAGTGACTGGACCTATTCAGGTAGGTAGTTATCTGGGTTCTAGTGAGAAGTCGTGACCAGTGGGTTACAGCAGATTGGGTGTGATGACAAATACTCGCCAGAGATGACAGAGATGACTAGTGCCAGTCGCATTATATCGTGAGCTGACAGAAGTTAGATATGATGGGTCGGTGATTTAATCGGGTCCCAGTGGCTTAGTGGTCAACGATCTCGCTTTGTAACCGGAAGGTCCTATGTTCGACCCCTGGAGTTGGGTGCATATTGCTGAGGAGTCCCAAACTAGGAGGAAATAGATGTCCAAAACTGTCAGGTGGGTTTTCCAATGGTTTGCTAACCGATGTCAGCTCATGATGAAATCCTAAAACTTCAAGTTAACTTATATATATATATATTTATTTATCAAGTGTACCAAGTATTTTAAAGAGTGGGCTAAAATGACATTTACAGAACTGATGTATATATATATATAACGAAAATTGTATTCTGTCAAAATTTCCTATTTAAAACGATAATCGCCTTTTAACCAAAAGTAGACGTTTAAATTCCTTATGCAGGCTTATATATATATATATATGTCCACAGTATAATTGTTTTAGAATGCCACATGAGAATTTAAAAACCCTTATCTCAAAACAAATATTAGAATTTCAAACTTAATCTGTGAGGGTATATGTCTTAGGTTTAACATTTCAAACTTATTTAGGCTTTCCGTAGTCATGTGTAGTTTTCAATATCTTTCCGTGTTATCTTTGTTCGAGACGATTTCCTTATAGAAACTAATTGCTGAAATCCTTTTCCTTCAGAAAAACACTGTTTTTCCAGCGTTTGTAGTGATTTACATCACACAATGTGTTGAAATTCATCTCAGTCATACTTGTTTTTATTTGTATCAGTGTGTTGGTGTGATATAGACAATGTGTGCCAACGGGATATTATTCTCACATATTTCCACAATTCAGTTCGGCATTAACAACAGAATACGATATATCTGTATGAACATCCTTTTCGATGTTAGAGACAGAATACATTTCCCACGGTTATATACTGCATTAACAAAAGAATACTGTGTATATTTGAACATTCTATTTCATGTCGTTTGATGTAAACCAAAATCACACCCCCGGCGACTGTTTAAAGAAGATAAACTGTAGATATATTAAAAGCGGTTTAACCAAGGAAAATATACCTTGGCTTCCGTGTCTTACCTTCTGTTGTTACATCAGTAATATAATTTTTAAAATTTGAAAATAAATATCTTAAATGATGTCATTCTATGGATATATTAGTTAGGCGTCGGTGGAATGGAGTTAGAATGCTCGTCAACCTCGCCTTCATGTGGTCCCAGGTTCGATCCCTGACCGACGCACTCCTTTACCTTGCTAAGACAGTAATCAGATTGGTAAAGAGGGAAGGTTGGGTATGAGGGTGGCAATCACATCCCGTAAAAACAAACACCACTGCTACGGAAACAAGCCCTACGTTCCACTGGGAACATAAAGGAATAAAAAAATAAATATTAGTTATCATCACTGTTTATCAGTGCTATAGGCTTAAAATTCCTTTGGACTATTCAAGATTCAGTCAATCGCTATTTGGAAGACAAAAGAAAATTTGAGCAAAGAATATCCTTTTCCACAATTTTCTCTTCCGGCTCTACAAATATATATATGTTTATATACATGGGATATTCTAGAATAATCTTCATCAACAATATTGGTTTTTTTAAATACTATCAATTTGTAAAGTGAGATCAAGGGAATTACAGTTCAAGAAAGATGTTTAAGTTACTATAAGCATAAAAATGTAATGGTAAATAGAATATCAAATAAAGTTAAGGCAATCTCTACAACAAATCAATGATCATTAAAAACTTGATGGTTTAGGTTAGGATAGAGTCTCAACCAACTTCTTTTGGATAAATAAGTTAGGTTTCTTAATTTAGATCCCAATAGCCTCAGCAATATGTAGTAGACGAAATCTTAAGTTAAAATTAAGATTAGTTGGTATGCTGCAGATGACTTTGAAAGTCTTGTTAACATCAATTTTGCGTTCTGTGTCTATGCGATGAGATAGAATAGAGCTGTGAATGGATTTTGTTTGTCCCTTACTTAACCACTTTACAGGATGGTGTTCGGAAATCCGAGGATAAAAATGCCTAATTGTACGGCCTATGTAACTGGCCCTATAGGAGCAGTCAAATTGATAGATAGATGAGGCGAAATTAGACAGTTGATCTTTAACTCTAGAAAGCAAAATAAGGTGGTTTTGAAGACACAGCATACTTCAGTGGCACTGAATGGTGTTTTTACATCATTCATTAGGCGTTGTGTCAAGACGGTGTTTGAAGGAATCTACCGTCATATCTTTATTCCTGTAGATTACTATAAACCACCAACTTATCTAGCTTTGAATATTAATTTTCTTGATGTACACTGTTAAAACTTAAAATATAATTTCTTAAAGTCAGAGTATTGGAAGATTCATTACATTTTGTGGAGCCAACTAACAAATGTTTTGTACCTCGATAGACTACTTCAAATCACCTATTAATTTACTGCTCTCACGGACCATTCGAATACCTATCGGAATTAATAATAATTGCCTGTAAAATAGTGAAAATCCTGTTCGAAACTTTACAGGTTTGCATTTACGCGCAGTACTAACAAATAGTTATTACAAGTGGTTTTTTAAGCTGCTGTAGATAGATTTTCGGTAGTTCGCAACCGAATGTTGTCGGTCCTTACATATTAAGACTATGAGTGCTCACAAGATGTAAAGAGATATATAGTACTTAGATATTAATGAGTGAAAGGTTGAAAAACAATGTGCGATAAAGGATAGTGTTGACATTGGTATGAGTCAGGGTATTTACATATATACATATGTGTACATAGTTCCTTTACATTCTCAGTGGAACATAGGGCTTCAAGCTGGAGGCTTGAAGTCTCTGTAGCAGTGGTGTTAAAATTTTTACGGATGGGATTGCTAACCTCATACCCAAACTTGCCTCTTTACCAATTTGATTACTGGCTTAGTGAGGTAAAGGAGTGTGTTGGTTGGAGATCAAACCTCAAACTACGTGAGGGCTTGGTTGCTGAGCATATATATTATCCGCTTAACTTTCAAAACTGATTGATATGTTTTGTGTGGACATGCAAAAAGCAGTATTATAGGAATCACATATAATTGGGAAAGTTGTATACAATAAATGAATTCATTTAGATGTAACATTATCCCATATCTTATAAACGGCAGTAAAAATAAGTTTTGCAGCTTATTAATCTTGAATAAGTCAAGAGCAACTAGTATATTCATATCTTATCGTATTAATTATGATCAAGTTGAGTTATAACTAATTACGTGAAAAATGGTTTGTTAATTTTTAAAAACGTCAAGAGATTATGAGAGAAAGCTGTGAGTAAGAAGTTCGATTTGGCTTAAAAATACCTTTAAACACTAATCTAGCATAACATATGACAAGTGATTTGGTTTTACGCTCACTAATACTCAAAATCACGGTTTGTTTGACACTTAAGCCTCTCTTTAGGTCACTGTCGAACTCCGAAATAACTGGTTGGTATACATGGATTGGTCATTTGATGGTAATTAATTCTACGAACTGTGCGTCGGTGGCACAGTAGTAGAATGCTCGCCAACCACGCCCTCATGTGGTCCGGGATCCGATCCCCGGTCACAGACATACTCCTTAACCTCTCTAAGCCACTAATAAGACTGGTAAAGAGGGAAGGTTGAGCATGAGGCTAGCAACTCTATTCCTTAAAAATATAAACGTCACTGCTACTGAAACTTCAAGCCTTTAACTTGAGGCTCTATGTTCCGCTGGAGACGAAAAGGAATAAAAGAAAATTCTACGAACTAATCTCAAATGTTTTGTTTGATATCTCTGTTATGTATTGGGGCCAACCAGTCTAATCACACAAGACACTTTAATGCTTTTTCAAATTAATCTATGAGGATTACTGTTGAGCACCAATAGAAACTAACAGCAACTCTTTTAGAGATTTTGATTAACTAATTGCCTACATCTAACTTCAAGAAAAGTGGTGAACTACAATTCCCCTCACCCTTGCTAAGTATAGCGGCGAAATCAGATACTAAATCAACTGATTAAGGAACAATGTCACCATAACTTAATAGATTCTCTAGTTATGACCAGTGAATTGCTCTGTACTTTTTGCTAAAAGTTCCAGTTTTATACAGTGATATACAAATATTATTCGTTAAATGCAATACCTCATGCTAAGTAATATTATTTGAATAAAACTGGAAATATTTATTTTAAAGTCAAATTTTTAATTCCATGTTTACCAGATGTGTTTTCTTTACAACAAAAAAATTCAGCAAGTCTAAACGGAAACAGCTGAACAAACAGTGACAAGAGCCATGTTGTATTATTGAGGGGTTGTGTTGTTTCGGAGGGAAATATATTAGCCTAGAATAACACAGCTTTTCAGCAAGAATATGTATTTACCTTTTATAGGTAAGGGGGCAGAAACTAAAGTAGTTCTGTGTTTTTTTTGGTTAATTCATTACTGTTCTGTATAATTTATTTGATGTTATTTGATGATTTTCATAAATTCTGTGAGATAGAATTTCGCAGAAAAATAGTCAAATAATGAATTTGCTTATCACATTCATTTTGGTTTTTTCAAGGCTCTCAAGTAAAACAACTACCCAAGGAACTTCATCAACAAAATCAACACAAACATTAAGTATGGTCGAAAAAGTATTCCGAAAACATGAACCCCAACAATTGTCATTCCATATAGATCAGAGATATCAGACAATATTAGAAGAGCACTCAATAAGCACGAAATCAGAGTGTTTTGAAAATATGACACACTGCAAAGCAACCTTGTCCATATAAGAAACCAAATCCATAAAGATTCTCTATCTAATTGTGTCTGTAAACTAAAATACTTGGAATGTAATGCGATATACATCGGGCAAACATCTCGAGAAATCAAAATCAGAAGAGATGAACACCGTAGAGCATCTGTTCGACCACCGAGAAATAAATTCAGCTGAACTAGAAAAGCTTGAAAAATCATCAGCCATAGTTCGTCCATACACTATAGAATCAGGTCGACAAATTGATTTTGACAATATTGAAATAATCCAGGAAAAGCATTTCAGAAATCACAAAGAACGTCTCAAATCATCGGAAGCACTTCATATAAAATGGAATCCAAATTTTCTGAATAGGAATGATGGAATAAAACAGAATTGACCTGGTTACAACACCTTCCTCCTCCATGAAATGACAAAATCAACAGGAATGTAATAAACAATTTCATTATGTAAACACACACTGCTTTTATTATTTTACACAGTTATCAAATCCAACAATCTACACTTGGTTTTGTTATCTCTACCAGTTGACCAACTTGACAACGCTAAAGTGACCCCGTGCTGAGGAAAGGTGATTAAGTTTTTATCTATATAAGCTGAGATTTTTCAAATCCTGGTTTAATAATACTTTGATGAAGCCATTAGAAGTATTAAGTAGCGAAACTCCGGTAAAAACAATATCGTTTTTCATTCTTTGGGAAATACAAAAACCGTTATTATAATAAATACCTCTATACCTTAGATTTGTAATTAAAATGACGTAATCATGTGTTATGCATGATGGTAAAATTTTGTTTACAATGTCTACGTAGTCGTTCAGATACATGTTTTGAATGTTTCAAAAGTTTAGCCTGCATGCTATTGGCTCATATTATCGAACTCCTTCAAACTATCCGTGGTAAACATGAATACTTTATAGAAACTTCTCTTAGTATAGCTTGTATTTCAGTTGTTCTTTCTGAGTAAAATGAATGCATGACATTCATTTCAGCATATTTCTAAAATTTTTTTGTGTATTTCATCTTGTAGCATATTATGTCGGTTTTCAATTCCTTTCATTCGACTTCATTAATCGGTAACTAGATTTGATTTATTTAAAATCCCAAACAGATGAAACCTTTGTATCAAAAGTGACTCGATTGAGGCTTTACGATGAGAGTTTACAGTCTCACTGCTTTCCTCACCATTTCATCAAGTCACCACATACTTGAAAATTACGGCCCTGTCTCAAAACTCTTCGGCGTATTTCAAAATCGCAAACTGTACAAACTGCTGTTCTTGCTTTATTCAAAATTAATATGTTAGATATCATCTATTTGACTGTGGAAACTCCTGTCATTCCCATTTAAATGTTTGCAGTAAAAAACAAAAAAATTGTTTCATTTTCAGTATTTACAAATATTCTCAAATAATTTATTTCTAATTTCATACAAAAATAGGCTTCCCCTATAGTTCCGTTAGAAAACGGTAGGTGGTAAGTAAAGTGTGCGTCGGCGGCACAGCGGTAGAATGCTCGCCAACCACGCCTCGTGTTGTTCGGGGTACGATTTACAGTTGACGCACACCTTTAATTTGCTAAGCCTGTAATAAGATTGGTAAGGAGAGAAGTTTGGCCATGAGGCTAACAAACCTATCTCGTAAAAATGAACAACACTGCTATTGAAACTTCTTAGCTCTAGCTTGGAGCCTAATGTTGCACTGTGAATGGAAAGGAATAAAAAGAGGTAAGTAAAGTAGCAATGCTAAGAATAGAATACTTTCCAGATGACTGAAACCCCCTAGCTGTTTCGATCTTCACAATATGCAGTCTAACTGGATCCAGCAGTGCAGCTTAAAAGAAATAATGTAGTGAATGGTAAATCATTCATCCAATATGAATAAAAAATAAATTCCTGAGATTTGATACAACCACTTGATAAGTTCACTAATTCACCTACCTTTCTTTCTTCATCTTTACTTATCATTCTGCTAGACAGATGAAACCTACTTCCTTTAGACTGACATTTAACATCTTTCATTAGTACAAAATATGTTTGCATATTTTATTAAGAAAAAAGGCGAATTATGAAAGGATTTTTTGAAAAGACTACACCACAGGTTTAGTTAGCAGCGTACAGAATTTATATATATGTACATTAATTTGACTAAAACTCTTCCTCTCATATTTTTCTAATTTAATCAAATTGTGTGTAACAAACAGACTAAGAAACAACCGCAGAAATTTGGAATAAAACAAAACTTTTATCAGATCTACTGTTCGTTGAACAATGACTAAATATGTAGATATACAGGTTAATCTATATTTCATATTGTCTTCTTAGTGTGAAAGATGATGTAGTGTTCATCCTATGAGCTGAAGAAAAGAGCTTTATACTTAGTACTTGCAGTTTGCGAGATAAGAATAGCAAAAATCTAGAGCATTCAAATCCCCGTAAATACCGATTGAGTCATGAAGAAAATAAAAGACAGATTCAGCGAAGAAAATTTTCTTTATCGACGAAATCATCTTCAGAGGCTGTACAGTCGTATTTATACTTACATAAATATATATTGGTCTATTACTGAGTAATAGGGGGTGACATCAAGCTGTAACCAAAATATAAATATAAAAAATATAATATATAATCGATATAATTACTCAGAAGTGACTTAAGAAGTGAAAATTAAAAGTTGTAAATTACGTGGTACTCAACGGAACAAAGATAGAAATATGATAAGGTTAAAATTGCTATTGAGTTTGTCCAGTCTCTTATTCTTCCTTGGTCTTATACTTCTCACTAATCATTCCCTGTTAAAAAAATGCTTTTTGATTTTCTTGTAATTTTTAATCTTACTTTCAGTTTGCTTTTGCTTTAATAATTAATTCACTATTATCACTCTCATATGCTCCTTTTGTATATTTTCACACCCTCTTCACACCTGTTAAATTGACACTTAAATACCTTTATTTTGACTCAATAACAATTTTAACCTTATCAAATTTCTATCTTTGTTCCGTTGAGTACCACGTAATTTACAACTTTCAATTTTCACTTCTTAAGCCACTTCTGAGTAATTATATCGATTATGTCACCCCCTATTACTCAGTAATAGACCAATATATATTTTTGTAAGTATAAATACGACTGTACAGTCTCTGAAGATGATTTCGTCGATAAAGAAAATTTTCTTCGCTGAATCTGTCTTTTATTATCTAAAGCATTATTAAATAATTACTTTTTGCTGAAATATTTTGTATTTAAAAGTTAGAGACAATTGTCGTTAGCTACAGATTATTATTATTCCCTTGGGTTCCGAAAGGAGCGTAGCGCTCTAACAGAATATCTTCACTTATTCCTGTTCTCTGCAGTCCTCTTCAGTTGGTGGCACAATCGCCCATAAGCTTACATCCCCCACTTACGTTATCTCTTCAGTTTTACCCTCAGACATACGCCTAACTTGTTGTTTTCTGTTCAGGTTCCACTCGAGCGACGGCTTGGCGTACAATGTCAATCGAATGTCTTCTCAGCGTGTGTGCAATCCATTTCTGCTTTCTTCTGCAGGTTTGTTCAGCAATAGGTTCTTGATTATTTCGCTTCAAAAGTTTTTTGTTGCTAATTATTTCTGACCATTTCATCCTCAGTATGAAGCGAAGGGTTAGCAACAGAATGTTTCAAGTTTTTTTGTTGAAGTAACAAAGGCTTACGCTTTTAGTGGGTGAGTAAAATCTCCCATAAAAAGGAAGTTAAATAGAATGAAAAGCGAGATGAACAATATAATAGTACCTTATGCTAAATTTTACGGATTCAGCTAATACCGGTAAGGAATTAAAATGGTTTTTAAGTGAATCATATGATTAGCGATTCAAAGAATTCATATCTCAATGACTTTGAAGGACTGAACCTAGATTTCTCTTACTTACTTCCAATGTGGTCTTATTATTTTGCTTAACATGTTCTATTTAGAAAGACGATGGCTTAGTATGTGCAACATATCTCTTAGGCATGGTAGTCAATAAAGCATCAAAACAACAACTGAAGTGTTTAATTAGAAAAACACTTCACGAAGGTTGATATTAGGTGGTTAGAGGCAAAGGGCAGGAAGCCTTGCTCGACCTACATTTCGTGGTAACTGGCACTCACCACTCCGCGAGGCGTATCTGCAACCTTGGCGGAACTTATCTCTCTCCTGAGATTCGAACCCATGTCAACCAGTGCTGTGTTCAGACACGCTACCGCTGAGCTATTGGGGCTAGATATTGACCTCCTACAGGATTTTATTGGATATTTTTGATTAGACAGTAACTAGTGTAATGTGTCTGGTCGAATCTCAGAAGAGACATGAGTGCCTTCATGGTTGTATATATACTTGGCTGGCGAGTGCCAACTAGCACGAAACCTAGGTTCAAAGCCGATCGCCTTCAGCCATCTAATATAAACAATCCATAGTGCATCGTGATGGCGAACCACCTAGCATGATGGCCGCATTGCAGACTTGGCTGATACAATTCAGTCTACATCAAAGAAAAGACTGGACTCATCACACTAGTTACTAGCTAGTGTTCAGTCAAAGTACTTCATAAATGTTTCTGACATTACATATATCCTCATATATCCTGTTAACACTTACAGTGCTTATAACCAGTGAGTTAATAATGGGGGATAATTTTTGTCTAATATTATGAAAACAAACCAATTGGTTCAGAGAAGGGTCTGTTTTCGCCTATTTCACTTTCTTTAACTGTACAACCTCATTTATATAAAACTTTTCATGAAAGGGAGTAGTAAAAAAAGCAATGGTTTTTGTCATAATCATAGCTCTTAGTAGTCATAAACAATTTCAGTGAATGATCTCTAGTTAGGATCCACATAGAAACGAAGAAAAATATGATATTACGTAAGGTTTCGAAAGAAATGCAAGAGTTATGAAGGGTTGAAAAATAAACAAATAAAAAGGATCAGTTTGGTTGAAAACAAAGAGTTCGTTACCATGAAAGAAGAGGGTTGTTGAATTATTCTCTTTTGTGTGCAGAGCTCCAATTTGTGTATCTAAGAGGCTAGAGCTTCAACATTTCAGAGGAGATGAAAGCGTATTGCCTTTGGTAGGTTGTTCTTCACTTTGTAGATTACTGTGAAGGATGAATTTGTTGAGACAGAATGACCAATGTTGACAATGTGTTTGGTTATCGCACTTCAGCAAACATTTGGGATGGTGTTCTTTTTAACACTTTTAGACAGGATACGCGTCGAATTACCAATTACCTGGCTCCACAAGAACAGCTGAACTACACATAGGGATGGCCAGATGCGAGAACTTTTCCTTAAGGCTACTGCAGACCAATGGATGACCGGAGAACACTACTCCTTACGTAACTGTGAAGAACTGTTATAAACTTGTAAAATCTCAGCAAATTTGAAATAAATAATTTCAACGTTTAGTTCAATAAATTAGTCCAAACTTCTTCAGGAAAATTAATCAAAATTAAAACAGCAAAGGCATACATATATGTGTAAGGATACAGTTCCCAGAACACGGCAGTTTACTCAAATCTCTGGGCTACTGGAATTTCCATTAATCAAAATGCTTAAACTCTTCTGCATTTCTTGCTGTTTTAATCGTGCAGTCATGTCAAATGACCACTACATGAATTCGCTTGTATATATAATAAGCTTCCAACTAAACGCTGTGCAATTCTTGAAAGAAATGATGAAAAATACTTAGAGAACTGATTCTCTCTTTATATGCAACAACACTACATCACATGATATACTGCAGATTATCCCTTTACATATAAGTCCTGTTTGAAGAGGAAATGTTTTGGAACTAAATAAGCTGACAATTGCTGTACTATGTGTTCGAATAATGTTTAACATAAAATATTATTATAATTATACATTAGCGATTGCCCTGTATTCGGTAGAAACGGGACACGAGAGAAACTTTGACAGGATTAAAGTTCTATGAAAAGGTTTTGGTTCATATAATGCCCTAAATGTAAGGATGAATCCCAGAAGTTTGAACAGGTGTGACGGTGTAATTTTAACTGATACATGACATGTCCTGATTAATCAACACTATGCATATGTATCACTGATTTCTCATGCTTAGTCTATCTAGTGGACTATATATATATATATCTTCTGGTGGGAAGGCTAACAACTGATATATAAATGTTCTCCCATGCACACGTACATAATATTATGTCGCATAAATGTATTTTTATATTCAGTCATCCATTACCATAAACTTCAGTCGAACATGACCACTAAAGTCTGATATAAAGGGAACACTTTTAACAGTGTATAACAAAATATACTGGTAATAAATCTGTGATCAAATTTTGATCACAGTTCATACAATTCTGTTTATTTCGTTCTAGATTTCTATTCATGAATCACATGATTTGACAGTTTAGATTAATTTTCCTGAAGGCGTTCTGACCAGTACGTCGGAAGAAACGTTGGAATTCTTTTATTATTTCGAATTCGCTGAGATTTTACAAATATAAATTTTACGTAAGTTTATTTTTCACTCAACACCCGATTATTATGGAATTTCAAGTATTGGTTTGTAGGGATTTGATTGATTGGTTACAGGATTTCATCATGAGCTGACATCAGTTAGAGAATCATTGGAAAATCCACATGGGAGTACTGGACAGCTGTTTCGTCAGCCTAGTTTGGGACTTCCAGCAGTACGCACCCACTACCACGGTTTGAACCCAGGACCTTCTGGTTACAAGGCCAGCGAGCTCGTCGACCATTAAGACACTGGGATCCGATCCACTGGTCAGCCCATCAATTCCAACTTCTGCCAATTCCTGATATAGTGTGACGGCTAGCCAATGTCATCCACGGCAAGTATTTGTCCTCACACCCGACCTGCTACAGCCTAGTGGTCACGACTTCCCACTAGAACCTACCTGAATAGGGCCAGTAGCTAGTGTCAATTCTTGATCAAAGTTCGTGTAATGAACTTAGGCGAAAAACAAAATAAATATTTAAATTCCGTAGATAAATCTAAATAAAATCTGATTAATTCTGATGAAGAAGCTGTTGCCTACATAGCGAAACGTTCAGAAAAATCTTGTTTTGATTTCTTCTTAAACACACTGTGATTATTTTAAATAATTTACAATGATTCAAACTGACTTGACGCTTAAATTATTCCAGTATATTTGTAACATCTACTGTCTGGAAACTTATAGATCTAAACAGGATTGAAAAACCATGTGTATAGATGATATTCTTTAAAAATACTAGTAATACTTGTGGTGTTGAAGGAAATCAATTGTTTATTTTTTTCAGAGGTGTGGATAATAAAAATAAAAATAGTAGTATGAAGTGTAATTAAAATAAAAATATTTGTGATCATAATCATAGTTCATTGTGAAGTGGCTACAGAATTGATGTCCAATCAAGAACAATTTACAGTATGTATAGAATTTGGAAGGAGTGTGCAGTTATAGGATTAGTAGGAAAATAGAATAAAAATAAAAACGTTACGTAACATTGTGTGAAATTTGATAACATAGAATTTAATCTTGCAAAACAGAATTAATTTTGAATGACAAGTGGAACAAGTGAAATAATACTGGGGACAATTCGAAGCGAGAATAGTAATAGTAACAATTGACCTAATAAAGGAAGAGTATACAAACTGAATAAATAAAACAAAAAATAAATAGAGTCAAAATGTGATTGGGGATTATCATAGTGTAGCATAAAAGGGTTAAGACCATGAAAGTTGGAGGGATTGAAGGGACTGTTTCTGTATACAGAGATCTGGCTTTCTTATTCTGATGGCCAAGGCTTCAGCAATACAGATGAGTTAGATGCGTAGTGATTTGGGCAAATTACTTTTGCCTTGTAGATGACTTTAAAGATGGGGGCTGTAGAGATAAGGCGATGATTATCAACCAGATGTTCAATGATCGCACTTCTTATTGCTCCACTTCCACCTCTTCGTAACCATGCAGGATAGTGTTCCTGCACCCTCTTGGAAAAAACTCAAGTTGAACGACCGACATACCTAGGTCCACACGAGCAGGTGAGTTGGTAAGCACAAATAGAGTTGGTCAGCTGCAGGATCTTGTCCCTCAGGTTATTAAACAGTGATGATCGACTAAAAAACGCTTTTCTCAACGATGGAGCAGAGAATATCTTTTCCAATGACTATGAGTTCCTTCTTTTAATGATGTCGGCACTGAAGTCACCTTTGAATTCCAAGTTCATATCCAACATTTTGTTGCTTACGGATGATAAATCACATTTCATAGGTTTTGACTTTATGCTCTTGTCCATAAAACCATGTGAATAGATAGTATCCTTTAGAAATACTGGCAATTCTTGTCGTTTTTAAGGAAAATTAATTGTTTATTTTTGTCTCTAAATTTAACACGTCTGGGAGTCTGTAGATGTTTTGACTGACTTTCATTGAGTGTGTGTGTGTTTGTGTGCATTTTGCTGATTATGCAACCTATAAGCAACTGTATAACATATGTAACATAAACACAGTCATTATAATTATTGAGAATTTTAGAAGAAACACGCGTCCGACAGTTCTAATTAGTGTTTTTAAAACCTTGTCGCTGTTTTTTTTCAAAACTTATAAATGTGCTGCCTCAGAAACAAGGGAAGAAGAAAAAACAAGTGTATTTTTTTATTAATCCAAAATACCTGTATATACCAGATAACTGGTGTTTATCACTAAGTATGGGCTGTTATCACAAATTTGAAGCAATACACCATTTAACAGATTAAGTACACCTGTTTGATTAGATGAAAACCAAATATTGATCATCAGGTCTTCGCTTAGATTCTCATTTAAAACGAACTTGTCTTTTGTCTGACACGTTATCTGTATAGACTAATTAGTACCTATACCCTCAATCATGGCTGCAATGTATTTGACAAACCGTTTGTTTTAATACTTTCACACAGAGAGCAGGTATTCACAGGTGAATTAACCGATCGATTTCTATAGAATTAAAGTAATCTTAATCAAGCATTTAGGAAAAGCAAGAATGTAAAATGTGCTGCCCACTTAGCTGAGTAGGTCAAACGTAGACTTCATGCAGAACTAAAATGAACAAGTTAGTGTAATTGAAATGAAATGATGATCTGATTACTAGTTCAGTCTAGTAGCTCAAATATTAAGGTACGGGACTTGTGATTCGTTCACCCTTGGTCCACATCTTACTACGACCCATATTTTTATGTTTTAGATTTCTATTTATGACTCACATGAGTCGACAACTTTGATTATTTTCCTGAAGAAGTTCTAACCAGTTTGTCGAACGAAATGTTGGAATTATTTATTTCAAATTCGCTGAGAGTTCACAAATATAACATTTACATATGTCTACTTTTCACTCAACACTCAATTATTATGGAATTTCAAGTATTGGTTTGTAGGGATTTGATTGACTGTTTACAGGATTTCATCATGAGCTGAAATCAGTTGGAGAGCCATCGGAAACCACCAGTGAGTACTGGACAGTCAGCTGTTTCCTTGGCCTGGTTCGGGACTCTTCATCAGTACGTCAGTGGCACAGTGGTTAGGACTCTTACCGACCATGAACATGGTTCGGGGCTCGATCCCCTGCCGACGCACACTTGTTGTCTATGGTCGGCCTGCAAAATTCGGGCTACCGATATCACATGCTGAAAATTCCATACTTGTACTGAAAATACGGTGTGGAATCACGCTGTAATCAAAAATCAAAAAAAATCATCAACCAGTACATGAAGAATAGTCTGTCAACCCAAAGACTACCTTAACTGGTCTCACCACCAACTACGAAGCAAATCCCTGCAAACTAACTCTTGATAATTCATCTGATGTTTGCTAGTGATTGACTAGAGGATGAAGTTGCCTGCAGTTTTAGTAAAAAAGTCGTAATCGCTGAGATCCACCTGGTCGGGCGTGAGTTCAAATACTCACCTATGTCACTGACTAATGGTTGCGCTAAAATCACGAAGCTGGAATTCATCCGACCTTACCATGCGACCAGTAGGTCCTGCGTACGAACCCAAGTGGATGGTTACTGATGAAGAGTATGATATTTATATAGATAGATCACATGTTTAGGAAAAAAAGTACTTACCTGCTCTTTTGTACGGCTGATTGGACGGACGATGATTACACTTACTTTCTCCTTTTTTGGAAAAAAACCCTCATCTATTGTATGTTTACTTTGTAATAAAAAAAGAGAACTTATTTGAAAATCGAGGTTCCATTCGATAGTCTGTCAAAATAATGAAGGATAAGATGAGAATTTTTTGTTTTTAAAAAGTGGACACATTTGAATCGCTTACATTTTAGCTAAGAATACAGTTGAATTTCATTTTACCAATCAAATTTTGATAGATAAACTCGATCTAATCGGTTGTATGCAGAAAAAAAAAGCAGATAACTTGGGAATATGAAACTTCTCCTGACAAACTGTTTGATGGTTTTACACTGTGCAGTTCACAAATATTAACATGGGCAATAAAAAGTCGCATGTTAATTATCGATATAAAAAGAGGATGCAGCAGTTTGACTTGACATAACAACTTTTGTTTTGATTTTACTGATAAATGACATGAACTATAGAAGCAATAATGTCAGGTTACACTGAACACTTTTCATATCCTTTTCCGTAACTCACTGAGAGTGAAATTCCAGTGGTTAGATTTTCGTTATGAATTAACATCATTTATAGAGATCACTGAAACCCAGGAAGCACTGGAGAGCCTTTTCGTTGGAGTTTGGAACTATTCAGCAGTGCACGTCATCGACCCCATCAGGGATCGAGCACAGCACCTTCAGGTTATTAGTTCAAGCTCGTTGACCAATCAGTCAATAGGGCTGGAATCCAATGACCCTTGAATTCTAACTTTGTCAAAGTATTTTGATGCCACAGATTGGCTTTAAACAATTCAGTGAGGGTCCAACTGCTTTTGTTGAGTTTCTGTAACTCCAGAATACGGTTTTATGTGGTAACAGATGTACAGTTGTAAGGAAAATGCATAAACCTTCCATTGAAATCTTAATTTGCACGTGTTGTTCTTTTTGTGCTTCTTGTGTCTTCCTTTCCCGCTTTCTATACAGTTTCACAAGGATCTTTCATTCCTCCCTTTTACAATTCGATCTATCCTTTGGCTATTCAGTATTCTTAGGGAGATGATAGGGGCACACATAGTATACTACTTACTAAAACTTGCCAGTGACACATACCATCCCATCAGTTCTAATTAATTATATTACTTTTTTTCCTTTTATTATCTAAGTTTGTCTGCGATGTACGTAATGCAAAAGTCAGATACTTCATGTGGGTTTGAATCAGCTAGAGAAAAAAAGATCTTTTTAACGTGAATGTTCACATCTCAGAAATTAATAAGCTCACTTCGCCAATGCACTTACCTAAATAAATTTCTATTTTACAATTTCCGTATTAGTGATTCCCAGCGAAAGTAATGGCACTGCTCTAGCGCTGATTATTATCAATGTATTTGTAGATGCACAATTTCTTTTATGTAAGCAAACGTGATTACTGATCCAGCAAAACTTGTATACCATTCAAGACCAGGCAGTACTAGATAGCTGTCCCACCCTGGTTTGAGATCATCGGCATTACGCATCTACTGGGTTTCGAACCCATGACCTTCTCGTATACCGTTCAGCCAGTGGGACCCGAATGATATACGAGAAGGTCCTGGGTTCAAAACCCAGTAGATGCGTAATGCCGATGATTCCAAAACTAGAAAAAACAGCTTTCCAGTACGCCCTGGTTTTCAGTGGTTCTTTAACTGATATCATTCCTTCATCAAACTTGAATTAAATGTTGAAAATTAAACATGACTCAGTCGATACAGACTGAATAGTGGGAAACTGATAAAAGATGACTTAAATTAGTTTCCGGGTCAGATCTTTTAACTAATTTAATCAAATAGCAGTTAGTAAAACTGTATATTATACGCACAAAATGTTTGTAATTTACGTTATTTACGCTAAATGTTCATTAACACATCGTCTGTAATTTATGCTCTTTTAACTTACACAAATTTCAATTGTATGTTTCAGATCATCATCTATTTCTCTTTGAGATTTTTGCTCGGAAGGATTTGGAATACTGCAAGGCTTACTTATGATCTACAATTTCTGATGAAGCTTTCATATTTTTGTCATATGATTAAGTAAACTTTGGTAATTCCTGTCCCTTAAGAGAACATTCCTGTTGTAACTTCTCAATCAGCTTATCTTTTCTGATACTTTTTTTCTTCATTTGCTCAAACTGCTAAATTAAACTGTGTTATTAAACTTTCCTACTTTTGCTAAGAGTATTCAATAGATGAAGCGATGTTGACGTCCACGCACAGTACGATGTGAGCAACGCAGTTTCTTATCCCGCAACTCCTGTAATATTTGTTCGGCTTAAACCAGAAACAAATCAAAAATAACAGATTGATCGTCAAAAATATGAGATATACTTTGGGATAGGAATCTTAGTGCAATGATGATTGACTAGCTAGATAAGGATAGCTCACGGACCAGTGAACGTAACATGACATCATCTCATATGGCGTAGATGCTTGACCTTGAACCTTCAACTTAGTAAATCGACTGAAACAGTAAAAATCAGCATTCATTGTTAAATGATGAATGATAAAAATCTTGAGGAATTGTTTACCGCTACAAGTATTCACAGACAACATAGATTTCAATGGAACAAAATACAGTTCAACAAAGTGGTTAAAATTAACTAAGCCTCATATTCTGACCAAATTTTGTGATGATTTAAATAAAAACCACAGACAATGTTTTATTAATTCCATGCGTGCCTTTATTTAGAACCCATTCAATTATGATTTTTTCCGCTTCAATTTAAACTTGAACTGTACTAAATAGGAAATAGGTCGTTGGTGGCATGACGGTTTGGACGCTCCCCGACCATGCATGTGGTCCGGAGTTCGATCCCCAGGCAACGCATTCCTGTATCTCGCTGAGCAAGTAATAATGCTGGTAAAGAGGGAAGGCTGGGCAGAAGGCTAGCAACCCCATCCTGTAAAAATAATCATCACTGCTACCGAAACTTCAAGCCTCTAACTTGAAGCCCTATGTTCCACTGGAAACGTGAAGGAATAAAAATATTCTAATTATTGAAGAAAGAATTTTGATTCAATAAATAGTAATCAAAGAAGACTTGATAGAAAGAGGAAAGACGCAAACGAAATTCTATGTGTTCCATTTGTTTATTTCCTACTATTCCAAATGTATGTACCAAGGAGATGAGCTCACTTTTTCCATGAATAACTATTCCTTCAGAACTGTAGGTCATACATTTATTTTCTTAACAGTATAATGAGAAAACTAGACAGACGCATTCCATGGCAGCAGAATAAAAGAAGAACAGGTTAGACTTTAAATCGAAATTTGATATAAAACCTCAGAAACGAATGTATGGGATGTCAAAATTCGCATTATTATTATTATTATTTCTTCCTTCACGTTCCCCAGTGGAACATTGGGCTTCAAGCTAGTGGCTTGAAGTTTCTGTAGCAGTGTTTATTTTACAGGATGGGTTTGCTAGCCTCATGCACAACCTTTCCTCTTCACCAGCATTATTTCTGGCTTAGCGAGGTAAAGGAGTGCATCGGCCGGGGATCGAACCCCGGGCCATGTACATGGTCAGCGAGCATTTTAACCGCTATGCCACCGACGCACGCATTATTATTATTATTAGTACTATTAATTATCCTTTGTATTCCAATTGGAATATCTGGCTTCATCAGCACATCTGAATGGAATTTTTTGTGTACAATCACTTTTTTAGAAAGACGTGATTATTTCAGAGGGGAATTCTTAACGTTTCTGTAGCGGATCACAGTTTAAGGCATAGTCACGTAAATAATAGTTTATTTTGCAAAAATCTTAATATACAAATCATCATAAAGTGCTTATCAGTGACTACAATCGCGAGGAATTACTGGATTTCATGTAGCGGACTTTCTAGAGAGGTCAATAACAGAACAAATATGTGAATAAATGTCAAAGTAAATGAGATGATAGTGTAACAGTTTATTATAAAAAATACAGTAATGAGTTATATTAATGAAACGGTTACTTGGATATACAGATAAAGGCAACGGATACAAATTATCAATATAATCCACAGAAGCGTTCACTTCCGGAGTTGTGTCTACTGGTAGAAGCTGTGTACCGGTTGTAGAATAGCCTTCGGATGAGGATAAAAGGTTCCTGCGAAAATCCAAAGTATACGACAAGGTTACGAGTGAAGCAAGTAGACAGTATAGACCAGTGAGAAGATGAAACAACCAACAGTACACTGTATTTTAGATTGTACTCGGAAGTTATCTATATTCCGACATGAATCATTTTAAACAAAAGTCATATACAATGTTTCTAATTTCAACATCTAACAAAACAGGGTACAATCATATCATTACGTACTCCGCAGTCCTAATATGAAGACTGTCATTAACTGAAGCAGTCAATTTGGCTCTTCATTCACTGTCGTGAGCGACTGAGTTTTGACTCATTCAAACGATCTAAAATGTGCTCTTGACAGCTTACGGCTAAAGAAACCAATATAAATATACATTATTCGTCTCTGAAAGGAATACAGAGTTCCAGAAGAACATCTCAAGTGCATTCTATCTTCAACGGTCTCTTTAGCTGGTCCCACGACCGCTAAAAGGCTTTCATTTCTTCTTCACATAGTCTACTATATGTCGTCTTTGGGCTCGCAACTCGTCGCTCCCCATTCAAGGGCCTGGTACGTGAAATCGCTTAAATGTCTCCTCAACATATGTTCAGTCTATCTCCATTCCCAATAGAAAAAGTATTTATAATCTCCCAAAGTTTTTTCAAAATTATAGCGTATAATCATGTAAACGTTTGGTGAAAAATATAGGTGAATATACGTTATGTATTCTTGTATTCTTCATAAACTTAAGCTTTGAGCATACCTTTTGTATCTTTCTTGTCCATCTTTATACATGAAGATTGATCAATGATTTCATCATTGTTCTTCCACTGGATGTTTCATGATATTTAGAGTGATAGGCAGACGAACAGTGTGAGTATGTAAACTTGTATTACTGCTTGGTGGTCTCGAAAAATTCAGGTTGTTTCCCCATATCATTTCGGAAGTAAAATAGGGGAGGGTCTCAAATGAGTCTCCCTAAAGATCCTTTCTAGCCAACACGTTTATAGCACAACTGTAGAATGGTCTACTTAAAAGTGTACTCAGTTAAATGTCATTCTATTGTAGATATATTGACCATACTTTTATACTATAGAATAATAAAATCAATACCACCCTGAATTTTGTAGTCTGACAAAACTAGTTCACTTTGTTCGCTTTCCAACTCGAAAGTCAACTGGACTTCATCCATTATTGAGCTTATATGTTTAAAGAAACTAAAAATATGTTCAAATCACAACACCATAAGTATCTCCATCATACTTTATGAGTGCGATAAGCATCATAAGAGCCTTTATTTCCCAAATAACGAAAAATATATCTTGTACTATGGTGAGTGGTACTTATAATCAGATATAAGTAGTACATCACTAAACGAATTCAGAAAAGTAACAATATGTTTTAGGGCACTGGAAGAAGCAGTTGAAGAAGAGAACTGTGAGAAGAACGTTACAGACACTGTGCAGAATCTAACAGGCTATCGAATGTGGTGATATTCGACCAATTTGCAAATGATGTGCAAATAAAGACTTAATGATAAGGTTTATCAAATTAATGTACCTACAATGCGTTTGTCCTAATAAGCATAGCCTTCGAACCTCATCGGTCTTTTCTTCTTAACACTATTACCTCATTTGTCTGTCATACAAATGCTCAAATACATTTAGACTCACAGCATTCTAATATATTCAAAAGGTCTTTCATGAAAGACTAAAGATGACTACTTAATTCTGTGTAGGACGCTGCATTACAGAAATAAAGCCGCCACAAAATTATCTTGAATAAATCTAGTCGGATTTCCGAACATCACCCTGTGTGGTTAAGTAAAGGACAAACAAAGTCTATTCGTAACGCTATTCTATCTCATCTTTTGGATACTGAACACAAGATTGGTGTTAACGTGGTGGCTTTCAGAGTCATTTACCGCATACCAACAAATCTTAATTTCGCCTTAAGAGTTCCATTACTAAATATTGCTGAGGCTGTTGGGATCCACATTGAGAAGATTAATTTGTGTGTCCAAAAGAAGCTAGTTCAGACATTATCCTTACCTTGGCTATCTAGGTTTGAATGATCCTGAATTTCTGTGGAATTTTCCTAATTTAGTTGATATTCTATTTGCTACTATATCTTTATTATTATAATAATTTAAGCATCATTAATGAACTGTAACTGCATTGATCATACGTTAGAAATCGATATTATTTTAAAAATGCTAATCTTGTTATTGACTACCAATTTAGAATATTCTATGTATACAAACATATATATATAATTGTAGAGCCAGAAGAGAAAATTATCGAAAAGGATATTCTTTGCTCAATTATTTTGTGTTTTTTTGTAGATGTCTGAATAAATATTTTAGCTTTATTAAAATCCAAAGTAATGTAACTTTCTTTTTCTACCCGACTAACCATTTTCTAGCTTCTTAAATAACTTACATGAATTCAATGAAAACATATGTGTACTGCCTTTTGTATTTTTATTTCCTATTTATGAGTTAAAATAATACAGCTAAAGTGAATAAATCTTTTATTTTAAGATTTAAATTATAATCCGCTTATGTGAAGTTTATTCCCACAATTGCAAAAGTATTTCATGTCCATTAACTATGTGTTGTGTAATCAATCTTTAATAAACAAACTGAACAACACTCATGTTCAGTCAGTCCATGAGGATTAGCAGTCAGTTAACTATTGCTATTTTTATGATTAAGTCACTCAGCACTTGTTATTGTTTCACAGTGGTTTTATGCATGGCACACTCGATAGGTATGGAGAAGTCAGGCATCAAGGTAAATGTGGTGCCCCAATAACTGACTACGGTACAATTTACGGATCTTCATTTTCTTGTGATATATAAGTACTCTTATTCCTATACTGTTGATAATAAATATAGATTATTTTGATTTCACACGCTTTGTAAGCCTAATCGATGCAAAGAACACTTATGTTTCCTTTGATATTTCAAGTGTAAATTGAAAAAAATAATTGTTTTTGAAGGTCGTTTATAACACATCATTTGCAATTCCATTTATTCTCTACCAAAAGTGAACAGATGACTTCAATGGTTCGTTCAAATTTCTAGGGTTTTAGGGCATTACACTTCACATGTGGTAAGATGCACAGGATAACCGCGTAAAGATATTCTACATGGCTCATAATACGCTTAGAGTCTAGAAATGAAGATGTATCATCTGAAATGGTAGCATTTGTTTGTTTAGCTGTTTTTTAAGCATTGGTTTTTATGGAATAGATTTGTTTGCACGAGTTTGACCACGGATTGATATCAGTTAGAGAACCGTTGAAAATCAGGGAGTACTGGACAGTTGACCAGATAGCTCCATCCTGTCAACTGTGACGATGGATGTCCCACCGATGACACTGGTTGATGGTAGCGCTAAAATAACGAATTTGTAGAAGTAAGAATTCATGGAATGGCCATTGAATCATGGTCCCAGTGACTGAATGGTATGAGAGCTCGTTAGCCTTGTAACCGGAAGGTCCTGGGTTCACACCCTGGCAGTGGGTGCGTACTGCCGATGATTCCCAAACTGACATGAAACAGCTGGCTGTCCAGTACTCCCTGCTTTTTTTCAATGGTTCTCTAACTGATATCAATTCGTGGTCAAACTCGTGTAAGTTTTGATTTGCAAGGGTTTGACTGATTTCAAGTTAGACAGCGAGAGGACCACCGATAATCGAAGGGTTGGGTGGCTGTTTCTCCCTAGGTTGGGGCTCGTTAGCAGTACACACTGACTAAGGGTGAAACCTAGTAGCTGCTGGTTGCCAGACAGGTTCGTTAACCATTCAACCAATGGGATGGAATCCAATAGCCTTTGAGTTACAACTTCTGCTGATTCGTGCTAGTGCCATAGTTGATTAGTTGGACACTACTAAGTACGTTATCTCACAATTGTTGAAAAGTCCCTCACTAGGACAAAACAGCTATAAAGTACTCTCTGGATCTCAGTGGTTCTCTGACTGAGGTCAGTTTATGATCTAACTTAAGAGAATTTAGACTAAGAGAAGATAGTGATACGTTAACAGCTAAATGCATTCAGTAACTGACTACCTAAGATGCAATAATTGATAGAAATTTCATCTCCTCGTAAATAATCGTCTTCGTTGAGAAATTCACTAATTTCCTCAACCTGTTAACACTTTTTCACTATCTTTACTTCGTGTTTAGTGAACGATCAGTGAATTGTGAACACATAGATCAACATTCATGAAGACTGCTTGACAAACTGTGTAAATGTGAACTCAAACAACTGCAATTTCGAAAATTTTCAGCTGGCTCTTTAAACATACCTAGTCAAATGTTATTCGCAGGATGAAATGAATAATGGAATTTTCCCAGATCTTTATGCTAATCAAGAATTCTTCATAAAAAATATATTCTTCGTCTTTTAATTCAGTTTCTGACTAGTTTCTCACGGAAAGTGAACTCCTCAAAGAATAGAATAAATTATGTATACTGTCTCCATATGACGGAGGTACTGTAGCTTTTTGACGTAGTTGTGTTCTCTGATCTAGATAGTTTATTTGCGAAGCTTTCATCACCCTACTAGGTGACATATTCAGCGCATACTTCAGTTTGAAGTGAGCGTTTGGATTTCTCCACGAGTTTATTAATCATCTCTCCTGGTGACGTGAGCTTGAACGTGATTGGTTGTCTTTGTGTGTTTTCACACCATCTAGGCTACTTGTATTGGAACTGATTGGTTCCTTGACTTGAACTTTGACCCTTTGTGTGTGTAAGATTTCATCATTATCCATTGGTAAATTCTGTCTATGTCGATGTGTCTATTAACTGATGATTCACTGGAATACCAGGCTGGCTTCTAAAAATTTTCTAGTATTCTTGGTGTTTCCTCTGTCTAATATTTGAACTTTGTCCCAGTCGAATTGATGTCCGTGATTGCCTCTGTGTAACTGTAGCTTTTCTTGTAGCGTATTGTGTTTGTCATAATGAAAAAGAACTCAACCTACAAAATGAATGAAATTTGTACACAGTAGTGGTAAGAAGCTTCCTTAAGTATACGAAGCAATCATGTCTGTCATTCGAAATACAGATGACCAGTTTTGTAGGGCTGTATGAGCTAACTAGGTTTTAGACACCCACTAGCATATAAAAAATACTTCATATTACTCTTCAATAAATTTTAAAAAGAAAATATATTGAAAATATTTTAATTAGTCCTGTGTTTTTGATATCTAAATTCAAATTATTCTTACAATACAGTGCAGGAATACCTACTGATAACGAGATTTGAAATGACGTGCTATTTTGGTTCTCTTCATCTTGAGCCCTTTAGAAGGCATTTAGAAGACAACATTACATCTATAAATTGTTGAAACACTGATCGATCAAAAGAAACAGTTCAGATAGCAAACTCCTTCTGGGCAACTTCACTCAGTTGTTATATATTATTATTATTACTGTTTCCTTTAATTCCTAGAGGAACATACGGCTTCAGCCGCGCGTCTCCATTGCGTTCGGTTCTCTGCTAGAGTCTTCACCTGGCTCCAAGTCTGCCCACACGTTTTCATCTCCTCTTCACATGACCTCCTCCAAATCAGCCTTGGACGACCTACTCGTCGATTCCCTTCCGAGTTCCACTCGAGCAATGGCTTGTTTAGTGATGTCACTTGACGGTTTCCTCAGAGTATGGCCAATCCATCTCCATTTCCTTCTGGATATTCGTTTTACAATCGGTTCCTGGTTGGTTCGCTCCCAGAGATCTCTGTTGCTGATCTTTTCTGACCAGCCATCTGATCTTGAGTGGCATTGAGCGAAGACAACTGTTGATAAAGGTCTGTAGTTTGTTTGAGGTGCTCTTTGTGACACGCCAAGTCTCTGATCCGTATAGTAGCACTGACTTCACACTGGAGTTGAAAATCCGGATCTTATTTTTGATGCTGAGTGTTGTTGACCTCCACACAGACTTGAGAGTAGTGAAAGCTTGTCTTGCTTTCCCGATCCTCGCTTGCTTTGATATCCGCGTCAATTCCGTCGACCTGTAGTTGAAAGGATGCTTCCCAGGTAGGAAAAAGTTGTTTCTTCCAACCTCCTTATATATATATATATATGACAACTCTTGTATTTCTTTAAAACTCTTATATAATTCCATATTTTTCTTCAATTCTATGCACATCCTGATTACAACCACAACTCATTCATTTAATTATTCATCTTATTGTGTAACCCTAATACACTAATTCACCTGCTTTTACGCATTGAAGAACACTAACAACAATTTTTGTTTTCAAGAGTCCGTTTGAAAGGATTAGATTTGTTTATACGAGTTTGAACATGGATTGATACCAGTTAGAGAACCATTGAAAACCGGGGAGTACTGGACAGCTGTTTCTTCCTAGTTTCAAGAACCATCAGCAGTACATCCTCACTGGAGTACGAAACCAGAACCTTCCAGCTACAAGGCAAGCTCATATACCATCCAGCTACTGGGACCCGATTTATTGGCCAGTCCATGAATTTTAAATTCTACCAATTCTTGATTTAACGTGACCACCACCCAATGACTTACAAGCGAAAACTGACAAACTGGTTGAAGAAGCAACAAAGACAGGACTCGAGGTGAACATAGACAAGACGGAGATTATGAAAATAACCAACCAACAACAATAACAGCAGCCGCAGGGACATCCAGCACCAATCACCATCAACGGGAGCGATTTGAAAGAGGTCACTTCATTCACTTATCTAAGGAGCATTGTCTCGACTTCAGGAGGAACGGACGAGGATGTCAAATCGAGAATCGGGAAGGCGAGAAACACATTCATCAACCTGAAACCAATCTGGAAATCTTCGTCACTCAGCCTGCATCAACAACAAAATTCGGATTTTCAATACAAACGTCATGTCAGTCAGTTCTTCTATACGGATGGATCAGAAACTTGGTGGGTCACAAAGAATATTTCCAACAGCCTGTTGCAGACCTTTATCAACAACTGTCTTCGCTCTATACTGAAGATCAGATGGCCGGAAAGAATCGCCAACAAGAAACTATGGGAACAAACAAAACAAGAACCAATCGCTCAACAAATATGCAGGAGAATGTGGAGATGGATTGGACCGTTGGGTGACATCGCGCGTCAGGCCATAGCTCGAGTGGAACTCGAAAGGGAAGCGGCGAGTGGGACGTCCAAGGGTGACATGGAGGAGATCGTGTGAAGAGGGGTTGAGAAAGTATGGATTAACATGGATGCAGGTGAAAAGTACAGCAGAAGACAGAAGCAAGTGAAGACGTGCAGTTGAAGCCCTATGTTCCACTAGGAACTCAAGGGAACAATAATAATAGTATAATACCAATCAATGTCATCGACGAGACATGTATCTTCTCACTTGACTGTCTGGACCTCACTGGTCAAGACTTCTCACTAGAACTCCAGGAAACTCCATCCTGTAGCAAGTCACTAGCAAGAATCAGAAAACTTTTCAAGATTTTGCTTTGTAAGGATTGGATCAGATCCTCTTCACTCAACTGCTTGTCTTGTTTTTTTTTAAACAAAGCAACAACTACAGATTTTGCAGAATAAAATGGTACCATATTTTATTTCGTCGCCTTCTCTTCAGCTGCTTACAGGGCAAAGACATTATTAAATGTGTCTACAATATTCGGATAGCAAATGTTTATGTATTACATATATTTGTTTTGTTTTGTCTGTGTTTGTATGTACTCTGTCATTTTGACAAAAAAATAGCTGAAAATAAAACATAAATTAGTTTGTAATACTGTTTTTCTGTTGCGCAATCAATTCTGATACTTGTGCCTAATCTCTTTCTGTTAATACCCAGTCTCCTAAACGTTTACTCTGTACGAGAACAACCTCTAGTCTTAATTCGCTAATATTCACACATTCAGTTATATCTTCATTAATCTTCAGTATTCCAAAATATTTTCGATGTAAGCAATATTCCAAAATAATTTATTTTTTATTTTTGACTAATTTTGACAGACTGAATGTTAGCATATATACAAAACAGTCATATTCATGTAATTGTGACTTACAGCTAAGTAAATGAAATGGTCTACAAAGATTCTCTTCCCTTAACTGTCTTTTCGTATTTTTATGTCTAGATGGGTATTTTTGCGTATATCTTCAGAGGCTATAGCTCAGCTGAGGGTAATTTCTATAACTTCTCGGTAAATTTGTTTAGCTTTTATTAATGTTCGTGACTGGTCATGAGAAATGCCAATGTCTTATCCTTTGGGTTCCGAGTGGAACATACGACTCCAGCATCACAACTCCATTTTGTCCTGTTATGTGTAGTACTCTTCAACTGGTCTCGCGGTTGTGCATAAGTTCTCACTTATTCCTCAGATGATCTATTCCATGTCACTTTCAGACCAACTCCCAGAATGTCGTTTCCCACTCTGGCTTCAATCGAGGGCCCAGAATATGATGTTACTTAATGGTCTCCATAAAGGGTGTGTCTACTGCTCAACAGTCCCCTCCGTCCTCCTTTATGGCTGTGAGACGTGGTCACTGAGAGTGGAAGACATGAAAAGGCTAGCTGTCTTTGATCATAGGTGTCTGCGTTCTATCTCCCGTGTGAAATGGTATCACAATGTGAAGAATATTGAGGTTAGGCGTCGAGTGCTTGATAAAGAGGGGAAATCAATAGATGAGGCTGTGAAGTAACATTGATTGAGATGGTTAGGACATATGTTACGCATGCATGCCTAGCCATCGCCTTCCTTGATGGGCAGTGTTAGCTGACATAGGGTCAGGTTGGAAAAGAGTCAAACCAAAACACAGCTTCATCAATCAATGAAATCGACAACAGTTAGTTCAAGCCAGCCACGTAGGGAGGTGTAGACTGGCTTGCTGGTTGGGGTCTTCGAGATGGTAAACACCAATGGCTGCAGATAATTGGTGATATGGCTCAAAATCGTTCTCAGTGATGGCGCAGATGCATCCACTCCTTGTGACTTATCCAACAAAACTATATTGTTCTTCCATATTACTATTCTTTTTATCTCATTCTGTTTACTTTCTCTATTTTGCGTTTCTTTTTACTTCCTTCTTCTTCTCTAGCTTTGTTTGCTGAGTGAAGTGTGGCGACTCGAACTGCTGCACACCGGTGCAAACTTCTATGTTGAAACCAGACAGACAGACAGAATGGTCTCCCCTACTTTCTTCGGCATATTTGTTGAATAATAGGTTTTTGATTAGATCATTCCCAGAGTTTCTTGTTGCTAATTCTTTCTGGCCATCTGATCATCACTATATAGTGAAGGAGGCAGCTGCTGATAAAAGTCTGCAGCCTGTTGGAAGTATTTTTCGGGACGTGCCATGTTCCTGATTCATACAGAAGAAATCACTTAACATTGCTGTCAAAAATCTAGATTTCTTTCTTTATACTGAGTGCAGAAGAAGTTTCCTTGCACAAGATAATGATCTTAGCCCACATCTGCTCCCCTTCTTGACTTTGTGTGCAGCAGACTGACTCTCCTCTTTCTTAAGATTGAGATGAAGTCTATCTGATTTTTTGTGTGTTTGCCAGGTGAATTCTATGCTGTCTTGTGTATATATCTGAGCTAGAACACGCTACCTCTAATCACCGTAACATAATATATTGAGTCGTATTCGATTGTGAAACTCGGTTTATTAATCATACGTGATCTTAAACGTTCACTAATGAATAGATTTGAAAATGGTTATTAAAAATGCAGACAGTTTTAAGTAATAATGGAGTCATGAAGCATTGGCTTTGTAGGGATTTTGTTTGATTGGTTGGAGGATTTCATCATGAGAGGACATCAGCTAACCAGAAGAAGAGATCCAGAAAGCGTGTAGAATGTTTTGAATAGTTAACAATTTAAAAAAGGAAATAAAATGGATTACGCACAAATTTAGGTCAAAACCTTTTCCAGTCACGTTAGTAAGACACCTTAGGCTATATTCAAAAACTATGCCTGGAAACATTTTAAATGGCTTGGCTTTAACTTGCACATCACTGGTGAAGGAAGACTTCTCACTTGATGCAAAATGATGCTAAACGACAAGGCATCCAATAAGTGACCTACTGGTTGGCATGATTTCCCCTTTTGATGGTGGCAAAAATACAGTTATATGAGGTGATTTCACCTGATGCAATCAACTAAGACAAAGAGATTAGACACTGAGTTCACTAATAAGTGAATCTTTCTGAACACAAGTCAGGTTTTAAACGTTTAATAGTAATTGCTTCGGTGAATTTGAGGAAAGTTGAGCTGTATTGCCTAATAATAATCTTGTAAGTTTTCACGCTGTCCATCTCATGGCCTGAATCAAGAAGATGTCTAGCAATATCAGTGTTCAAAACATTTGCTCCCTTGAGGTGTAAACGTTTTGGTGCACGTCCAGAAAATCTGAGATATGCCCTTCTCTCTGTTCTTTCAATGTAATTGTTGATACACTTCATTCGAAATCCATCAAGTAAAACAATAAAATAATTGTTTTTATCGCTAATTAGTTATTTACAGTTTATATGAAATAGTATACTAACTAACACATCACTGCTAAACATTTTAAGTTATTTAAAAAGAAATTACCGTTGACCGTTTACTACCAACTATCTAACCATTTAAAAGTGCACAGAATATTTCTCAGTCTAACACTTATTTTCTCTCGCTCTGTATAATAGTGTATCTATTAAAGTAAGAAAATGATATGAAGCACCTATGTTGAAGATGGGAACTCAATGTTTATTTTTAAGTGAATTGTTTTATTCTTTTGCAGTGTGAATGAAGAATAAACGGAAATTTCTGTGACCTTATTTTAAGAACCTTAATCTGGACTAACTGAACTAAGGACTTATGTTTCTTTGTTTTTTGCACATTGATTAAAATTACTGTCTTCTTTTACTCTCGGAGGAACATAAGGCTTCAGCTGCATGTTCCCATTTCGTTTGGTTCTCCACCAACCTTTCCACCTGGCTCCACGTCTGCCTACATGCTTTCATAGCCTCTTCCCATAACCTCCTCCTCCATGTCATCATAGCACTGACGACCAACTCGCTGCTTTCCATTCGCGTTCCATTCGAGTGATGGTCTGGTGTGTGATGTCACTCACTCGATGATTTTTTTTCTCAGAGTACGGCCAATCCACCTCCATTTCTCCCTGCATATTTGTTGCACAACTAGTTCCTGCTTGGTTGGTTCGCTCATTGCCAGAGCTCCTTCCCCGTTGCTGATCTTTTCTGACCAGCCACCTTATCTCGAGTAGTATTGAGCGAAGACAGCTGTTGATGAAGGTCTGTAGTTTGTTCAAACTGGCCTTCGTGAGGTGACTCTAAGTCTGTGATCCGTATAGTAAGTAGCACTGACTTCACACTGGAGTAGAAAATCCACATCTTATTTTTCATACTGAATACTGTTGACCTTCAAACAAACTTGGGAATAATGGAAGCTTGCTTTGCTTTCCTGATCCTCGCTTTGATATCCTCATCAGTTCCGTCTGCCTGTAGTTAAAACGATGCTTTCGAGGTAGGTAGGTAGGTAGGTGAAGGAGGTTCTTTCTCTCAGATTTCTCCCATTTTTTGTCTGTTGTTGTTGCTGTTTCTGTTGTTCGGGAATCTTCATCACCTCTGTTTTGTCTATTTTCTCCTGAATTGAAGTCGTATGTTTGATGCTTCTTCTTTCAACTTGTTGTTTTTCACCTGCATATCTTCCAATTTGTGGGAAATCACAAATATATCATCGGCGAAGTTCAGATCCTCCAAGTTTCTTTTGTGGGTCCACTTTTTGCCTGTTTCCTCGCTGCGCGCTAACTGTCGGTCACATTGCCCAGTCTACCGCAATCAGAAAAATCATTGGAGATAGTAAGCAGCCCGTTGTCTTACTCCTGTCTTCACTTCGAAGGATTCCATGACTTTCCCTTTTGTGGATTATATGGCATGCAGCATTGTCGTACAACTGTTGGATGAGGTGTATAATTGTTAGTGACATCCTTTAGTGGCAAAGTAGTTTCCAAATCACCTATCGATCGACGCTGTCGAAGGCTTTTTCAAAGTCAATGAAGTTGATGGTGATAAGCAGATTATGCTATAACTTTTGTTTAGTTGATATTGTATTAGATTCTACACAACATTTTGTGAATAATATTATTATTGACAAGATATCGCATTGTTTATTCTCACTTCTCAATGAAATAATTCATGAGCTTCACTTTTTGAATATATATAGAGTTGCGGAAAATATTCACTATATTTTAACCAGTGCTTAAACGGTGAGAAGTTATAATGGAATTCACTGATTCGAAGACTTTACCGGAAAAGAGTCACGAACACAGTTTGTAAAAGAATAATTGCTTGGAAAAACTCCCTCCTGGACCACCTAATTGCAATACTGATGCTTATTTGAATGTTTCAACTAACTTTGAAATTATTATCAGCTTTTATGCTAGACTGTATGCTTTTGTTCTGACATTTGCATATCACTTGTTGATCTTGGTCTTAACCTCTTCACTAGTCGTTCCCTATGAAAAAATTTGATTTTTATCTAAATTTTCAGCTTTACTTTTAGTTTGCTTTTACTTTAATAATTAATTCACTATTATCACTCCCATATATTCCTTTTGAAAATTTTCACACCCTCTTCACACTTGCTTTATTCTCACTCAATATCAAATATCTAACTTTTTTTTACTTTGTGCTGTTTAGTACTACTTAATTTACAACTTTTATTTTTTACTTCTAAAGGCACATCTTAGTAAATATATCAATTATGTCAACTCCCCTATTACTCAATAGTGGACTACTATACATTTTTGGTAAAGATAAAACTACTGTACAGCCTATGAAGATACTCGGGAGTCAACTATCTGGACCGGGAGATGCAAGAATCGCAGACCCTAAACATTAAAAAAGACCAGTAAAACTGTTATACTCTAAAACTGGACTCGCGCAATTTTTAAAATTTGATTTTGTGGAATAAACGTTCCCCTGCACAACTCGTGTTCTGTTTCCCTTACCCGTGTGTCTGCTGCTTTGCTTGTTGCACGTGTACATGTTGGAAGAAGACGAAAGAATACGAATAAAAGTACAGTACATTCTTTGTAAAAACATCTCTTTATAAACTTAGTACAGAATATTGATTTTAACAATCGAAGAATACAATTCATTGTCATCCATTGTGCTTGGTGGTTGTCGATTCGGAGCGTCTTCGGAAATAATAGGATCTTAGGATAAAGTTCCTTGACAATGGGTATTTTAGGTAATATTTGACATTAGAATAAGAATGAAGCGAATATGTTGTTCATTTCTCAGATATTGCATAAAGTTTATTTTTATTATTGAACAATAAATATTACAATCAAACCAAAAGAGATTTAATTTTCTAATTTTCAATTTTTATTGCTAATTATCTCCGTCTAATCTGAAACTCTGCATAGATATTATGGTTCTTCAAAGAAGCCTTTCTATTCAAATAGTCATCAGTATCTCCATTGGATGATTTAACTTTAGATCTTACTAGATCACCCCAAACAATAAAAACCACAGATTGTGATTTATCGCCGTCTAATGTGAATACCCCACTGGAAGTTAGTTATTCAGCAGTTTTCTCATCCTTAAAGTTGTATTTTGACAAGTGATTTTACTGGTCGAACTAGTGATTAATGTATAGACGAGTCGATATGATTGATTAGTACCAATCTGCGTACATGTGATAACCAATGTAATCCCAGGTTACTTTTTTTATTCCTTCACGTTCCCCAGTGGAACATAAGGCTTCAAGCTAGAGTCTTGAAGTTTCTGTAGCAGTGATTTTTACAGGATGGGGTTGCTAGCCCAACCTTTCCTCTTTACCAGTCTTATCAGTGGCTTAGTGAGGTAAAGGAAAGCGCCGGCCGGGGATCGAACCCCGGACCATATGCATGGTCGGCGAGCGTCCTAACCGCTATGTCACCGACGCACCTCCCAGGTTACTGATGAATGTCTATCAATGCAGCGTGCAATAAAGACTTGAGCAGAGAGATATTCAGAGTATTTCTGTCATATAATGTGTTTTCAGATGAACACAATTTAATACTGAGGATTACAGTAAGATTGTAGCTTCAGATACAGACATTTTAGGACTTCAGATGTGTAACAATTTAACATACTGGAAGAATCCATAAAATCTGTATGCATTATTCATATTTACATCATTCCGAATAGCAATACATAATAGAATATCCAATGTTTAGTGAAGTTTTGGTATGATATGAGACACACAGCACACTATCTTTTCAACTCTAGGACATATTATTGGTTCACAGACGCGTATCTCTTATTAACATGTGACAAGGTCAAACAAGATAATTATTGATTGTTTATGAAATTCACTTAAGGTCATCTGGTGTGTTTTTATATAAAAGCGACGTTAATAAAGATGTTATTGTTGATAAGACCAGAAATTTACTGCGCAGTTAATGGAACTAAGGCTAAGGAAAATTCTCCTATCATCGTGTTTCGCCATTTGCCTCGCCTATGTAATCCACCAACATTTCTCACAGACATCGGATCCACGTGTATATCATGTGACACCACCATCACTCGAGTTGGACGACCACCTAATTTCAAACGACAAGTACAGTAAAGTCGACAAGATTCATTTACAATCGTACACCGGCCCTGAAAGCTTCGCTTTTTACAATGGTAAGCCATCTCAATGCTTTGAATATATATATTTTATAGGCTCTCTGTACACCACTGTGATGGAAGGTAAAATATTGAAAATAAACGATGCTGGAATTACTGTTCATGTAACACTTGCCTCACCCGACTGCAGTAATGTCCACCCTATTCACTACTAATTCAATCATTCAGCTAATTCTCATCAGTGCAGTAGACCGTTAGGTTTGAGAATGTTGAAGAATTCAAGACACCTACTTGTGACTGATGCATACATGGGTGTATATTCTGTATCCTTGAAAGACGGTAAGTGAGTGTTGTCTATGAGTTGGATTCATTTTTACTCTTACATGTAGGTGGTGTTCAGAAGTTGTTTCCTTTGAAGGATGATTACAAATTTACATTTTTCGATGATTCATTTCTCCTTCCGAATGGTAGTGTTTTTATCACTGAAGCTAGTACAAATTACACTATACATGAATTGTGGTCAGCGCTTTTGGAGGGATTGCCTAGTGGAAGGTGAGACTGTGTTTGCGTATTTGTTGTTGTTTTATATTAAATGTTCACACAGTTCTACATTAGTTTAGATAATTAGGAATTCTCTCTGCTCAAGTAAATGTCGTTCATACACATAAATAATAGACATATGAAATACGTAGGCACAAATAATCGTAAATCTTTTAAATGTTGATCAATGTAAGCACCATCTATTTTGGTTTCCACATTACTTATAGTTAAATAAATCCGTGGGCATTTATTTACCTACGCATCTCTGTTATCGTACAAAATGCACATCTTTGCAATCCATAAATGCAACAGTCATTTGGTTTTATTCCTGGAAGATGTATCTATCACGATGCGTTCCAAAGACAGGGAGAATGCGAGTGTTCTCCAATATTTTAGCGGTCCTACTAAACAATAACCACATCAAACTCAAAATTAACCTAACAGTGCCATGAGGCAGCTATACAAGTTTTGTATGTTTCTGAATAAAAACAGGTTTCTCTATGAAACTGGAAAAAAGTACCTTAGTATCGAGGAGAATATTCCCAAGGAGGTGGGATCAAAACTTTGTCCACAAGAATTACACATCAACGCTTCTTCTAGACATTTCGGGTCACAATGGCCTTCATTCACTCAAACAACACGGCGTCAATGTACACACAACCATCAGGAGAAGTATTACAATAAGAGATTAAACACGAACCAAGGCAAATAATAAAGATCAAAAGTCAACATGTGGTATGCAAATGTCAAATTATGAAAAACAGTCTAGCATAAAAGCATATAATAATTACAAAGTTTGAATAAAGTAAGAACAACAGTTTTTGCAGAATAAAATGGTACCATCATTTATTTCGTTGGCATCTTATCAGCTGCTTACAGGCCAAAGTCATTATTAAATATATCTACAGAAATAATTTTAACATACTTGAACAGAGTTAATTTTTAAACAAAAACCAATCAGTATATTCATATTTAACATTATTCCGAACAGTAATGATCATACACAATGGAAACTTCCTACTGATAACTGCTTCTTTCTGAACGCATAAATCAGGTTTCAGGTGCTTGTTGGAGATGGCTTCAACAAACTTGAGGAGAATTGAACTGTTTTGCGTATTGATAATTTTGAACGATCTTGTGACGTCCACCTCATGACCAGTGTCAAGGAGATGCCTGGCGATGGCACTGTTTAAAGAATTGGTTCCCTTTAGACATAAGCTTTTCAGTACATGTTCAGAAAATCGTAGATATGCCCTACTTTTTGTTCTCCATAAGCGGTATTTCCAACTTGACTGTAGATAACTAAAGTATTGGAAAACATACAGTTAGCATTTAGGTGTCAATTAATAGACAAATAAACGTTTGGGATTTACAGAAAAAGAAGATATGGCTATTTAGATTACCCTCTTCATGAAAAGACAAATGACAAAATTTGGCTTAAAAGTATGGCTGTGAGCCCCCATTTTAACTGACACTAAACATCAAAGTGAATATGAATCACTTCAGAGGAATATTGACTTATTAATTTTATTGTTTCCTTTAATTCCTAGGGGAACATAGGGCTTCAGCCATGCGTCTCCATTGCGTTCGGTTCTCTGCTAGAATCTTCACCTGGCTCCATGTCTGCCCACATGCTTTCATCTCTTCTTCACATGACCTCCTTCATGTCACACCACCCTCGCACTGACGACCAACTCGCCGCTTCCCTTTCGGGTTCCACTCGAGCAATGGCTTGTCTAGTGACGTCACTTGATGGTTTCCTCAGAGTATGGCCAGCCAATCCATCTCCATTTCTTCCTGCCTATTTGTTTCACAATTGGTTCCTGGTTGGTTCGCTCCCAGAGATCTCTGTTGCTGATCTTTTCTGGCCGGCCATCTGATCTTGAGTATTGAGTGAAGAACACTGTTAATGAAGGTCTGTAGTTTTTTTGAGATGCTCTTTATGACGCGCAGTGCAAGTCTCTGATCCGTATAGTAAGTAACACTGACTTCATATTGGAGTTGAAAATCTCGATCTTATTTTCATTTTCATCCTGAGTTCTGCTGATCTCCACAAAGACTTGAGGGTAATGAAAGCTTGTCTTGCCTTCCCGATCCTCGCTGCTTTGAAATCCTCATCAATTCCATCCGCCTGTAGTTGAAACGATGCCTCCCAGGTAGGTAAAGGAGGTTGTTTCTTTCATGTTCCTTCCATTTATGCTGACTGCTGTCTGTTGTTGTTGTTGTTTCTGGTGGTGGTGTTGGCCAGGAATCTTCATCACCTCTGTTTGCTCCATGTTCACCTGAAGTCTGACTGACATAGTTTGAATTATATTATAGTTTTAGCATTCAACACTACTATTCAAATACTCGACACCAAGTTTGTCATAATTCTGTCAAACTATAATTCTCAAGTACAACACACTCATCTCAATACGTTCAAGCTTCTGAAGAAAGAAAGCATGCTTTCTGAAAGTATGGTTAACTTTGTTTTGGCATGAAAATGATATGTAGAGTATTCACAATAAGATTTGTGAAGTATAACAGATTGAATCTCAACTTTGGTGATTCGATCAGCGCCTAGGTAGTCGGATTACAGGAAATTTATTTAAGCAACTTTAGTAGTATCGTTTCAAACGGTTAATATTTTCAACCTGCAGCATTTATAGTTTCACTATTCCTTAGTGTAAATCAAACCAATTTCCTTGTCAACCCTTATTTCACCTCCCCATATCACCCTGCATTACCAGTCTCCTCCAATACTGACTGGTAGCACGTGGGAATAATTTCAGTGGATTCTCGTGTGATTTCACATATTTATCAACCACAAATGATTACTAAGGACCGGACGATGGATATAACCTCATAACATCAAATTTTTCAGACCTAGTAGTGTCAAATGTCCATAAAAATTAACTTTTTTGTACACATTACTTCAACTCAACTAAAATACACAATCGCTTCTTTCCCTAAAAACTTCAGATTGATTATGGCCGACACAAACACGGGTAAACACAGTGTGATACTCGACAATTTACGTTTTCCCAATGGAATCGAGCTTCATCGTGATGGTAAATCTATCCTGGTCGCTGAAACAGTGAAGTTTCGCATATTACGAGTGCCACTAGATGGTGGTGAAGTTACCGTGTTCATAGATGGTTTACCAGGTTTTCCAGATAATATAAGAGCTAGTCCACGTGGGGGTTACTGGGTTCCTGTTCAAGGTTTGCCTAATTCACCAGTGATGGCATATCTCTTCAAGCATCTACCAGTTTGGCCTAACGTTCGTTATCTTTTCTCCAAGGTGAGTTCTCTGTAGTTCTATTTCTTTGTTTTAAATCTGTCTTTGACTAGTATTCTCACCTCAGCCGAGCACACCACTTCTTTATCCTAAATAAAATATTCAATTAGAAATGAGAAATTGGTTAATATAATAGGCTGTCCCTTTCTGACTAAGAAAATGTGGTTCATGCTTAACCCATCAACATAAATTCTCCCTTCCCCTTATGTAGTGCATCTAAACAATGCCTTTACAGGCTCTCACACAAACTACAGTATCAGATACTAGTCTGCAACAAGCATCCAGTGTCTCTTAATTGTTATGAAAGTCAACAGACTTCTGCGAACATCCAACACATTTATCGGAGACAATTGGAAGCAGTTTCTCGGGTTATGTGAGTATTCAAATCCTTGAAATATGCCCGAAGTTGTAGCCATTCGATGCAAGACACTTTGGAAGTATATTTTTATTCATTTCAAGCAGCTCCTAATCATTGGTATTCCACTCCTAGGTCAAATTTTGAAAAAGGATTTGAATAACACATAGTTTCAAGCTAAACTGCCAAATCCTATGAGTGCTGGCTTGACTAAATTAGTAGTATATAACATCATTGTTTATTCAGCTTTTAGAATTTCGACCACCATTGTATGATTTCAGGGATAGATTAAATCGACCCTTTTATCTGTCCATAGCAAGTTCACCTTTAATAGTTTGAAAAAATTTGGGCATTGGGCATATAATAATAATTATCATAACAAATTGACTACTTGGTTTTTTACTTCGTATGATAACTGCCTTATTCTCACCACTATCATTAAAAACAGTCAAACACTAACCATATAGTACAAGAAGTTATTTAATCACAAAAATGGTTTACGCTCAAGCTTGGTTGCATTTCTAGAAAAGACCTCACCACGACTTGGTCAAATAGCAACTTTTCTAACACGTTTTCGTAAACATACATTTAGCAGAACATAAAATATGATTACCGAGTTAGCAAACTCATGCCAGAATGCATCAAACAGCCTGTTGATGAAATATCTGTCATCGCATATCAAGACTTGAAGAAAATCAACCAATTTCCACAATAAAATCATTCACATAGGTAACTAGGCTTTGCAGTAACATAGACACAACTTTGTTTGATGTTCGTATTGAGAATTATAATGAAATAACCATACAAACATTTCATTTCTGAATGGATTTATTATCTAAACATGTGAACAATAATCAGGAGTCAAGCTAATTAATAAATGCTCAAAACAGTGAGAAAAGACAGATTATATCTCCTTTCTACTACAGATAACACAGCAGATCTTGTCATAATACATAAAAGAGTTGTGTGTACTAAATTGTACAAGAAACACTGAGGTAGTATCATGTGTAAACGACTGTAAATTCTACAACACAGTTATCAATGAGTTTCGGATATATATATATATTCATGACACACACCTCTTCGGAATGGCCTTCTCTTCAACAGTTGGTCAAAAGCGTTTATATCATCTAGAGAACGTTCAAATCTCTTCCGATGAGTCATTTTTAAACAATCTGCCTCGCAAACGTAGCTTTTTATTGATAAAGTTTCAGGAATATTATCATCACCGCTCTGACAGCTTAATTATGTCCAAAGTAAAATTTTTCATAAATTAATACCGATGTAGGAGAGATTACAAACTGTGAAACAGTGAAGAGATCTTCCACTTTACTGTAGATTAATTAATTCAGCAGCTCAAACCTAAGACCAACCGAGGGGTGGAGCTTTAAGGCGCTAGGTTGAGTAGTGAGCAGATTTTTATTCTGTCAATTAAGGAAAAAGTTAACTTGAAAATAAAACAGTTTAAATAAAGCAGTTTGTCACAAAAGGATCTAAATTGGTTGAAGTGGTTGTAACACACAATGAATCTAAAAGTTTTGAATTCTGTTTGAAATAAGGTTAACAGAGATGGAAAATTGAAGAAGAAATAAATTTCATTTTCGTGGAAGAAACCAAGATCACATTTCACATTGAACGGCTTTCAAATAACATAGCGCAGGTAGAATCTGCACACACATTTAAAGCCATCGATATACATGTTTGATGGTGTTCACATTGGAACATACCCTTCCTGTGCGACTTCTTCATTTCATCCTGAAGTAGGATGAAAATTCGGGATGTTATTTTGTCAAAATCATGGCTTATAAAATAATGTATGCAGAGCACAAGTTCGTTGTTGGCAATTCATGAATTGGCACAGACGTCAGGAATGCGTTCTCATAATTATTGTTTAAAAATCACTAACTACCAAATGACCTTTACAACGACTGGCGAAATGTTGTCCGTAAGGTGGCTTATATTTACATCATTTAAGGAATAGTTTTGCATGCACTTGAGGGTTTGTTAGTCAAACAGAAGATAAAATGCATGGTAGTTTGCTTCGATGTACAATGCTCTGTGTTCTAGCGTCAGCTCATTCACAACTTGTGCAATGTAACACAGATTTCTGTAAGCAGCAATCACACAGCTATGTTACTAAATAGTGATGATATTACTATATCAAGTAGTAACAGTCCAAAAGACTTTCATAGAACACTTATTCAATCACTTGGATCACAGTTATATCGATATTTCAACGTAACAACACAAATGATTCAAATCACAGAACAGAGTTCCATTTGATTTTGGTTCAATACTAGGTAGGGCTTTAACCGTCGAAGAGTATCGTGAGCAGATTTAAATTTCCATGCATTTATCAGAAAGTGAATATTCAGTATTTGCGTTGTTAATCCGCAAATGACCTCATTCGATAGTGTTCATTCTTATGAAGGATAGTTGCCAGTGACAACCCGATTTCTGAAGTTTATTATAACTTGGTGTTTAGGTAGCTTTGTAAATTGACTGTGATGATGCTTCGCTCGCAATCGTCACAAAGATAAGCTGGAGTGAGTAACGTATCTTTACCATATGCTCAAACACATGGCAGAATATTTCACGCTTATATATAATTTTCTGCTCAGAATTATTTATAATGAATTATGAATTAACTAGTCAGGCACGTATACCTAATATAGTGAGTTATTTACCCACTACTGCATAATGGTACCGAATAATTATACACTTGCCTTCTTTCTTCCTTAATACACGCAGCTCATGTCCCTCTTTCCATCTATCTCTACTGGTGGGTCTGGACCGTCAATATTACTTCGTCTAGATGATGATGGAAATATAGCAGAGATATGGAAAGATCTTCATAATGAACTGCCTAGTGTCAGTGAGGTACTAGAATACAATGACACACTTTACACGGGAAGCTTCTACTTACCCTATATTGGTCGCTTGAAAAGACTGTCAAATTAGCGGACAATCAAAATTCCCGTAGAATACTTTGTTTTCCTGAGAGACAAACATCAATGACTGAATGTGCCTAAACAGATCTATTTATATTATTCAGTAAATTATTCACAATTATAAACTTGTGCATTAATGTTTCGATATGGAAAGTAATCTGTACTTTCGGAAACATCATTTCTACTCAGTTGATTTTGGAAGTGATAAAAATGTTTATTTGTTGTTCAAACACTTTTCAGAATAGTTTGTAGTTTGTGAAATGCACTCATGACTTTTGTGTAAACAGATGCCCCTTGTTCATTTTCTATTTGATGTAAGTTTATTCACTAATAAAAGTGTCTTTTGTCTTCTAAACTATCACACCAATGTACTGAATGGCTTTTGTTAATAAAAAGATTCTTGACTGTTTCAGTGAAACACATCACTGATGTATGCTGATCAGTTGTCTTGCATTAAGAAACAGCAACAGCTTTAATCTTCTGCATTTAACAGGTGAGCCACAGAATTATACAACGGTGTGTTCATTACTTATGTTATTCAATCCCTGTGAGTGGTGACATAAGTCAGTAAGCGATTTTTCATATATTTGTAAAACCTGGGCATTGTGGTAGTAAGTCATTCCATATTAGTTTGTTTATTAGATGTATCACACAGTGAGTGTAACAGAATTATTTACTGGATGACGTATCAAACAAAATTTATTGTTCATAATCATATCAATTTTAATCACACGACTTTGAAACTTGAGTTTTATAGTTTTCCTTGTCCTCTCCTATTTTTCATCATAGGGGTGGTAGAGTTTTCCAGATATCTGGGTGGACAGGTGTTGAATCATTCCTATTACACGTATTTGCTGAACTATTTTCTTATTCGGTTTAACCAATCTAGATTTCACTAGGTTTTTATGCTCCGTTAATCTGATCGCCCCTGTTCTACTACTCTGACCTATGTGTTTGGCCTGACAGTCATTTCAGGCAGGGTATTAGATAAACTAAATTGTTTTGTCTTAAAGGCTCCACAGGATTCTTCAACTGACAAAGCTTGTTTCTAATTGAGTTTGTGGGTTTGAATGCCAGCCACTTCTACTCCTGCCTTGTTAAGAATCTTGCGTAAAGTTTCCGAAGTTCCTTCCTTGTATGGAATTACTACTGATGATTTGGATTCCTTATTGTTGGTCTTGTCTTGCGCATGTTTGACACGCATGTCGTCATTACTATTATTATTATTACTATTATTATCACTATCACTACTATCACTATTTATTTTATTTTTACATTTTCCTACATACTTTCTGATTAATTTATCAGGGTAATTATTAAGTTTCAGAGATTCTCTTATACGCCTCACTTCCTGTCTTAGATTTTCCTTGATACTACTTAGTTTTTGTGCTCTATTATTTAAACATTTCACTAATCCTATTTTCACTGACATAAGACGGGATGGTCAGAAGTCCAAATATCTGTTTGAATGTATGGGTTTTCTGTAAACACCAGTGTTTAACTTCCCATCTTCTTTCCTTTCTACGCTACAGTCCAACATTGGAAGTTCCGCTTCCTGACTTTCCAATTCATAAGTGAATTGAATTGCCTCCACCTTTGAGTCAATTGTATTTGAAAAATTTATCTTTATCCTTTGTTCTAATTATGGTGTATAGTATAAGTATGGCACTACATGTAGTTACACACAACTATACAATAAGATGGATGGGATAAGATGAAAGTTTTAAAATCTAATGTCACAGGTTGGAGGGAGAGATTGATGTCAATGGAAGCTTTGTTTATCGAATCAACTGCAAATAGGAATGATTAGGAATGATTCAACAGCCGTCCACCCAGATATCTGGAAAATTCTACTACCCCCACGACGACAAATAGGAGAGAACAAAGAAAACTATAAAATTCAAGTTTCGAAGTCGTGTGATACATCTAATAAACAAACTAATATGGAAGTGATTTTTCAGTTTCAATTAAAATGTAGGATTAAACTTCGATATTATATTGACTTCTGAACATGTTCGTAAATGTTGAACACTAAAACAAAATCAATAGAATAAGACAAGATGAAATTTCTCCTAGACGAATTATTCAACTTTATGAAATGTGACACATATTGCATTAGAAAACTGTAGCAGTTGGCGTTCTCCATCTTGTGAATTTCATCATTGTTTGGAAGCCATTGAAAATATTTAACCTGGTATATACACAGAGACGAATCGATTCATCCTTGGATTCAGTAATCAACCTCTCTCTCCACCTACCTAGATTACTTTTTAGAATTTCAACCCTATCCCACCCTATTGTGCGGTTGTGTGTTAATGCATACATTGCAATCGCTGAGCTTTTTTCTAAATTACTTATCTTCTCTGGGTCAACCATTCTTACCTTAGCTAAATTCTTATGTTCTGACAATCTGACTACCCCCGACCTACTAATTTCCCTGTATAGTTGACTTAACTCACTCGAAAACCCCCCGACGGAAAACCAATATGAAAAACTTAAAGCTCTTCTTATACAACGGACCAGTTTGTCAGACGAGAAAAGGATCCAACAATTACTCACGGGCTGCGAGCTAGGTGCGCGTAAACCCTCCCAGCTCCTTAGACATATGCGCCAGTTAATAGGAAACCATAAAGTTGATGAGGTTGTGCTGAGACAAATGTGGTTGCAACGTTTACCCAGGAAAGTTCAACAAATTTTAATCATCTCGGGAAAGTCGTATGATTTAGACTCACTAAGCGACATGGCAGATAGTATTGTAGATGTTTTATCAGACAACACCATAGGTCAGATTGCATCTGACAGTGCAACACCATCTCAGTCCACACCTACGGCAGACACACCAATACTCGCCGCCATTGCAGACTTAGCGGCAAGGATTGACAAGTTGGAAACAAATAGATCTGATCGACGAGTCCAGTGGTGGAGTTCACGAGCAAGGTCACCATCACATAGACGATCTCTCTCCCGACAGCGTTCCCGCATGTCTTCTAGGGACAGTAATATATGTTGGTATCATAGGAAGTTTGGACGTCATGCCCTGAAATGTGTCAAACCGTGCATCTTTAGTGAAGAGAATCAGGTTCAGGGAAACGTCTCAGCCAGACAGTGATGGCGACAGCTGTTACTGGCAACCATTCAAGTCGCCTTTTCTACGTGAGGGACAAAACCACAGGCACATTATTCCTGGTAGACACAGGAGCCGAAGTTAGTGTAATACCTCCTTCACTCTCCAGGCGATCTTCTAGTACAGCTGCAAAACTTTCACTTCGAGCAGCTAACCAAACTAGCATACGGACTTACGGTGAACAATCACTTATTTTGGATCTTGGTTTACGTCGTCGATTTACATGGATATTCATAGTAGCTGATGTTAGTCATGCCATATTGGGTGCCGATTTTTTAAGCAATTTCAATCTGCTGGTTGATGTCAACAAGAAAAAGCTGAGTGATAACTGCACCCAGCTTCAAGTCCACGGAATCATCTCAAACTACTCTGTTTATAACATATGCATCGAGAAGCCAGATGACTGCATGTTTTCTGCATTACTGCATCGTTTCCCAAAAATTGTAAAGCCATCTTTTAATATCGAAGATGTTCCTCATTCTGTCACGCATAAAATTGTCACAACTGGTCAACCCGTCAGAGCACGTTCTCGTCAACTACCACCTGACAAGTTAGCAGCAGCCAAAGCTGAATTCGAACACATGATGCAATTGGGCATCATCCGACCATCCAACAGTCCATGGTCTTCACCTTTGCATATGGTTCCCAAAACTAATCACGACTGGCGACCATGTGGAGATTATCGCGCTATGAATAACGCTACGGTACCAGACCGTTATCCTATACCTCATCTCCACGACTTCTCCTTGACGTTACATGGAAAGACTATTTTTACCAAAGTTGACTTGGTTAGAGCATATCATCAAATACCAGTCGCTCCAGAAGACATTCCAAAAACAGCAAGTATCACACCTTTTGGATTATTCGAATTCTTGAGAATGCCTTTCGGTCTAAAGAATGCCGCGCAAACATTTCAGCATTTTATGGACCAAGTTACCCAAGGTCTTGATTTTGTCTTTGTATATATCGACGATGTCTTAATTGCCAGCTCATCGATGGAAGAACATATGGAACACTTAAGCTTGTTATTTCAAAGATTTGAACAATTTGGAGTTGTGATTAATCCAAAGAAATGTATTTTTGGTTCCCCATCCATCGAATTTTTAGGACATCGAATAACTGCCGAAGGCATCAGACCTACCGAAGATAAGATAGAAGCTATTAAGAACTTTCCCGAACCTGATTCCTTAAAGAAACGTAGACGTTTTCTCGGGATGTTCAACTTCTACCGACGTTTTATTCCATCATGTGCCTCCATAGTTCAGCCACTGACCGACCTACTTAGACGCAATTCAAAGAAATTTCAGTGGTCTGAAGAAGCAAAAGCAGCATTTTATAACGCAAAATATGCCTTATCCAACGTCGTAATGTTGACTCATATCAATCCAGAAGCTTCACTCATTTTATGTACAGATGCATCGCAGGTAGCAGTGGGAACAGTTTTACAACAAAAGTTCAATAATGACACCACCCCACTTGCTTTCTTCTCCAAAAAGTTGGAACCTGCACAAACTCGTTACAGCACATTTAGCAGAGAACTGTTAGCCATCTACCTAGCAGTAAAACATTTCAGCTTCCTACTACAAGGTAGACATTTTACTATCTTAACGGACCATAAGCCTCTCTGCTACGCTTTCACCACTTCTTTGGATAGACACTCTCCGAGAGAAGCCAGACAACTGGATTACATCTCACAATTCTCAACAGACATCCAGTTCATCAAAGGAGATTCCAATATCGTAGCTGATTCTTTATCTCGATCTGACGTTAATCACCTATCTTCGATAGATATTAGCTTAAACAATATAGCCAAGCTGCAGAAACATGACGCCGAACTTCATTCTTGCAGACGAAACTCCTCCCTACAGTTGCAGGACGTACCTATTCCCTGTCTGATACAACCATCGTCTGCGATGTTTCAACTGGCGTTCATAGACCTTTTGTCCCACTAAGTTGTCGAAAACCATTGTTTGAACATCTGCATTCCTTGTCTCATCCTGGTATACGTGCTACGGTCAAGTTGATCAGCGAACGTTTTGTTTGGCCCAAGATGAACTCCGATATTCGGAAATGGACCCACCAGTGCTTGCAATGTCAAAGATCCAAGGTTCATCATCATACCGTTGCACCTCCAAAGCAGTTCAGTTTACCGGATAGACGATTCCAACACGTGCACATAGATATTATTGGACCATTACCGCCATCCAGAGGATTTACTCATATACTTACTGCTACTGATCGATTTACCCGATGGGCTATTGCCTGTCCACTCAACGACATATCTGCAGAAAATACCGCCTTGGTTTTCTTAGATCGTTGGGTGTCAAACTACGGAGTACCAACAACGATTACAACAGACCGAGGAGCCCAATTTCAATCAACTCTGTTTCGAGAGTTTACGAGACTCCTTGGAGTGAACCATATCTCCACTACAGCTTACCATCCTGCAGCGAATGGTCTGGTGGAACGTTTCCATCGACAACTGAAAAGCTCAATAATGGCACAAGCTGACTCATCTAAGTGGAGTGAACACCTACCGTTAGTTCTTCTCAGTATCCGATCAACTGTCAAAGAAGATTTGGGATGTACACCAGCTCAACTTGTGTATGGTACTACCCTCACGTTGCCTGGTCAGTTAGTTCCGTCTAATGATTCAACTGAAGTAAATATCTCCGACTTCACCAACCGCCTTACCCAGCAAATGCTCCAGCTTCGACCAGTAGCCCCTCGCCAATCACTTCAGAAAGCTCAAGTTAATAAGAATCTACTCACTTGCAGATTTGTATTTGTTCGCGTCGACGCCATTAGAAAAGGTTTGCAATATCCATATGAAGGTCCTTTTCTAGTACTTAAACGCACAGATAAATACTTCACGCTGAATAAACATGGTAAACCTGAGACTGTTTTTATCGATCGTCTTAAACCAGCGTACACCGACAGCGAATATGAAACACCAGCAACGCCGGCACCAGTAAACAATCAGAAAGTCAATGCAACTCCAACTCTCCCGCTCTTCACACTTCCCCCTGTACAGACACGCAGTGGACGGCAGATCTGTAAACCTGCCCGCTATGTTCATTTTGTTGACTGACATTAAAAAAAAAGTACGTAACCTCATTTAGACATACTTATTATTATTGTTGTCGACATTCATTTCATTATAACCATAAATATTTACTAGTATTATTAAATAAATAAATAATAAATAAATAATAGTATATTCTCATTTTGTACATGAGGGACGCCAGTTTACAGGCATCATCAATATGATAAATTACATATACGATTAGTAAACATATTTAATAATAGTAATTTAATAAAATACATTTTTTCCTACCTGTGTAGGACACACCAATTGTACAGGCATGGATAAGTATCATTTAAATCACATAAATTTGGTTCATGGTAAAATTATAAGGTTGCAGTCATTTTGTCTATGGGAACAATATGATAACTAGTCATTCAATGGAGCACATCAAGAAATATAGAAGTATTGTCTTCGCATTAACAAAAAAACCCAAGTATGTTTTGGATGGATTACAAATACTTGGGAAAAAAATAAAGCTTGAAGTAATTCCTCCATATAAATAAATAAATAAATAAATAAATTTATTCTCATAGTACAGTACATGAGGGACGCCAGTTTACAGGCATCATCAAATTTTTACAGAAATAGAACCATATAATTCAATCACAATTTACAGGCAGTAGCAAGATATGCTTTACATGTTCGCTGGAGATTATACATACACTTGATAAATGTTAATCCCAGTAGTATAAAACAGCCTATTCACTTATATACAATCATTTCTGTGCAAAGTTGGAAAAATCTGCTAGATTGTCAGTGAGTGCAACACAACAGGAAATACAGGAGTATTGTATTCGCATTAACAAAAAAACCAGGTCTTTGGTGGATGGTTTATAAGTGCCTGGGAAAAAAATAAAGCTTGAAGTAAATATTCATACATAACTTTGTTGTGTGCAGAGTCCTCGAATTATAGTTCATTGATGTGTTATTTTGAAATCAGTGATGTGTTTATCTCATTTGATCTTCAATGTCATTGTTGGGAGTAAGTACGTAAGCTTCGGACGCATTAATTAATGGATTTCTACTGCTTGTGGGTATTTTCTTAGCGTGAGGAAGGTTTATGAATTTCAGCTGTTCCGACAGGAGTTGAGAATATTAACTGCTCAGCAACATTATGGATATAAGTTCATCACATTATCTTAGGAAAGGTGGGTTGCAGTTGGTGAGGTATATATGGTGCCCAACGAGCGTTCATCTGTCCATGTGATGTGGTGAGTTATACCTTTTTCATGTTGTCGGTTTATTGTCAGTATTATTGTTTACCGTTCGTTAACTGTGCTGCAAGCACACGCATTCACCAAGTATTTGTATATATCTATTTATATATGAATTTTGCAAATGCTAACGAACATTTCATGGTTTATTATGTACATAAATTTTTTCTTTAAAATTATAGCAAGTTTTGAAATTTTTTTCTTCTAAATTCCTGCTTCCATGTGCTAAACTTTATACAACACGGATGCATTCCGTACACCCTGATCTAATTTTGTATCCTTATTGTTGTTGATGTTATTTTTTTTGTTACCCTTATTGTTGACATTACCCATTATTTATATTGCTTATATTCATGTAATAACCTCGCCTAGATTACTAGGTCACTAGTATTCTAGCCGGTCCCAAGCCCGGATAAAGAGGGAGGGTTGGGGCGTGGTGCTAGCAACTCCACCCCCAAAACTTAACCAAATTGCTACTAAAACTTCAACGCACAAATATATTCAAAATTCTAAAATTACAAATACTGACCTTATTTTTCGCTGGAATCGGGGAAGTGAAATGACGCGGGCTGGTGAAAGCCTTCGGGAAGCCAGTCAGCCGATGTGCCTTCTTTCGATGAAAGCGAAAATAAGGATGGGGACGTGGAATGTTCGTACAATGTACGAAGCTGGGAAGGCTGCTCAGGTAGCCGCAGAAATGAGGAGATATAGAATAGAAGTGTTGGGAATCTGCGAGAGCAGATGGAACGGATGTGGAAGGAGCCAACTATCAACTGGAGAGACAATAATCTACTCCGGTCACCCAGAGGACAATCACGAGCACACCGAGGGAGTAGCCATCATGATGTCACCAACAGCGGCTAAAGCTCTCATGCAGTGGGAACCAATTTCCTCCAGGATAATGACAGCCAGGTTCAACTCAAAAGGAAAAAAGGTTACAATCATTCAGTGCTACGCGCCTACAAACGCCTCAGAACATGAGAAGAAGGAGGATTTCTACAGTCAACTACAAACAGTAATGGACAACGTCCCAAAGAGCGATATCAAAATCCTGATGGGAGACATGAATGCGAAACTGGGAGGAGACAATACAGGAAGAGAACTCACCATGGGTCGTGAGGCCCTCGGTGAAATGAACGAAAATGGTGAACTCTTCTCAGACTTCTGCGCCTTCAATGATTTGGTGATTGGTGGCAGTGTGTTCAAACACAGGGATATACACAAGGCAACATGGATTTCACCAGATGGACACACCAAAAATCAGATAGACTTCATTTCAATCTCAAGGAAGTGGAGACGGAGCCTACTGGACACAAGATCGAGGAGAGGAGCAGATGTGGGTTCAGACCACTATCTGGTACAAGGGACTTTCAAGGTGAAGCTGAAAGCCTCGAGGATACCTGGGGATAGGCCACAATGCAAGTTCAACACTCACAAACTGAAGGACACAATCACACAGGACATTTTCACTGCAACTGTCAGAGCAAAGCAGGAAACACTACGTGGCACCACTGAGGAATCATCCGTGGAAGACCATTGGAACTCTCTGAAGGTAATTTTCAACGAAACGTGCTCAACGGTTTTAGGAAGAAAGAAGAAACAAGACAAGGAATGGCTCTCAACAGACACTTGGAAACTAATAGAGGAGAGGAGAAAGGTAAAAGAAAAAATGATTCAATGCAAAGATGGACAAGAGAAAGAGACGCTGAACTCAACTTACACAGCACTGGACAAAGAAGTGAAGAAGAGTGCCAGGAAGGACAAAAGACAATTCTACGACAACCTGGCTACTGAAGCTGAGAAGGCAGCAGGCAAAAGGGACCTGAGGACACTATATCAGATAACCAAGTCTCTATCCGGGAAGAGATCAACACAAGTGAAACCTATAAAAGACAGCCAAGGGAACCCAATTACCAAAGAAGAAAGACAGATTAAACAATGGGCGGACCACTTCAAAGGACTCTTGAACCGACCACCACCTACAACCCGTCCAGAAATACCAACAACAGCACGTACACAACTGCAAGTTGACACCAATCCTCCAACGAAAACTGAAGTCTTGAATGCAATCAAGCTTCTGAAAGCTGGGAAAGCAGCTGGACCAGATGGAATACCTCCGGAAGCACTGAAAGCGGACCCAGAAACGACGGCAGATATGCTGACTCCATTATTGCAAAAGATCTGGAAAGAGGGAAAGGTGCCTACTGACTGGAGAAAAGGTTACCTGGTGAAACTACCAAAGAAGGGCGACCTGGGACTCTGCAAGAACTGGCGAGGAATCATGCTTCTGTCGACGCCAAGTAAAATCCTGAGTCGCATCATCCTGGAGAGAATCAAGGACGCGCTAGATACAGAACTCCGACCAGAACAAGCTGGATTCAGGAAAGGCAAATCATGTTCTGACCAAATTGCAACTCTACGCATTATCATCGAACAAAGCATGGAATGGCAATCAAATCTCTACCTCAACTTCATAGACTTTGAGAAGGCCTTCGACAGCGTTGACCGCGAAGTAATTTGGAAACTACTCGAGCACTACGGCGTACCGCAAATATTCATCAACCTTATTCAACAACTGTACGACAACGGCACATGTCAAGTGATCCACAACGGAAAACTCAGTGAAGCGTTTGGAGTAAACACAGGAGTCAGACAAGGGTGCTTATTATCACCAATGATATTCCTAATTGTGGTGGACTGGATTATGCGTCAGACAGTGGGAAACGAGAAGACAGGGATATCCTGGACCGACGTGAAGAACCTAGAAGACCTGGATTTTGCGGATGATTTATGTTTGATGTCACACAAAATCGAAGACTTACAAGCAAAAACCGACAAACTGGTCGAAGAAGCAGCAAAGACAGGACTCCGGGTGAACATAGACAAGACGGAGGTTATGAAAATAACCAACCAACAACAACAACAGCAGCAGCAACATCCAGTGCCAATCACCATCAACGGGAGGGATTTGAAAGAGGTTACTTCTTTCACTTATCTGGGGAGCATTGTCTCAACCACAGGAGGAACGGACGAGGATGTCAAATCGAGAATCGGGAAGGCGAGAAACACATTCATCAACGTGAAACCAATCTGGAAATCTTCGTCACTCAGCATCAACAACAAAATTCGGATTTTCAATACAAACGTCAAGTCAATTTTGCTTTACGGATCAGAAACTTGGCGGGTCACCAAGAATATTTTCAACAGGTTGCAGACCTTTATCAACAACTGTCTTCGCTCCATACTGAAGATTAGATGGCCAGAAAGAATCACAAACAAGAAGCTATGGGAACAAACGAAACAGGAACCAATCGCCCAACAAATATGCAGGAGGAAGTGGAGATGGATTGGACACTCGCTGAGAAGGCCGTTGAGTGACATCGCGCATCAAGCCCTCGAGTGGAACCCGAAAGGGAAGCGGCGAGTGGGACGTCCAAGGGTGACATGGAGGAGATCGTGTGAGGAGGAGATGAAACAGTATGGAATAACATGGACGCAAGTGAAAAGAATAGCAGAAGACAGAAGCAAGTGGAGACGTGCAGTTGAAGCCCTATGTTCCACTAGGAACCCAAGGGAACAATAATAATAATAATATTCATGTAATCGTCCACGAGGACAGTACTGATGGTCCTCCGGACCTCTAAGAGGGGGAGCCCTGTGGAGTCCTCAAAAATAAACCTATCCAAATTTTACTTCTATGTAAAAATGAACATATTGTACACTACTTTGTTTTAACCAGAAACTCTCTGTATTTTGAACTTCCCTCGAGTTTAAAATAAATATATAATTCTGCCTTCGACTCTCCCTCTTCTCCACCATCTCAACTGCCGTCGATCAATTATAACAACCTGCTTTCTATCTCGAATTTTTGCAGGAGCACCGTAGCCTCTTCCTACACACTTTGGTCGACCTCCGGCAACGTCAACACTGGAGAATTAGAACTGGAGCAGTCTTCCCGCAGCACTTCTGGAATCTAGTACGTTTATTGTGGAATTTGGATCTTTGTAAACTCAATTGATTTGCTAACAGAGCAAAAGGTCCACCACACATATGCGCTTGCTTTACTCATGGTAAACCATTCATCTTTGCAGATGACCTCAAAGTAGCTTATACATTCCAATCTGATGACCTAGGGTACTTCCAGAATGTTGTACAAAAAGAACTAGATAAAGTGACTGCTTGGTCGTCTTTATGGAACCTCCAATTTAACTTTGAAAAATGTGGCTGGATCTGCTTCGGTGCACCCTCAGTCGACATAAAGTTAACGCTTCTATCAGCTAACCTAACCAAACTCCAAAGTGTCGTTGACCTAGGTCTGAGGTACTCGAGTAACCTAACATTCTCTGAGCAAGTGGCATCACAGACTCAAAAGTCGAGGAAGCTCTTAGGATGTATACTCAGGAACTTTCACGACAATGAAGCAAAGCTCATTCTGTACAAAACCTGTGTGAGGCCACTACTAGAATACTGTCCATTTATTATTAGCAGCACTCACACACGTGAAAAGCTAAGAATAGAAAGTATCCAACGATATTTTACCTCGAAACTACTAGGCTACGAATGTAAGAAAGACTACATCTCACGGTGCATGATTCTACAACTTGACCCACTCTGGACAAGACGACTAATTATAAACCTAGTATTCTTCTATAAGGTCCTACACAAAATATCATTCTCAGACATTAAGGACATACAATTCGCACAAGAAGGCTCTTACGATCTGCGTAACCAAAATTGCACAGTGACAATAAAAGCCTGTAAGTCAACACTCCGCGAAAACTTCACAATCATGTATTCTAAAATATGGAACAATCTGCCCCTAGATGTCAGGAACTGCAATACAGTTTTAAGTTTCAAACGCTCTCTGTACACACTATTTCACTCAACCGACTATATAAATAAACTATTTATTCCTAGAACGAATCAACTATTAGTCTACTACAGCATCTAAACGCGCTTAAATACCCTTACTTCTCTAAAGACTATAAATAAACTAGTAGCATAAATGCATAAAAGGACATAGTAGAAACAAATTTTTGTTCATCAAATTACAATGTACAACGAATATAAACAAATATTTTAGAATCCACATACTTTTTCTTTGTCCTCTGGTACATTTCTGTTGTATTTACTTTGTGGTACAAGTTGCATTGATCTAGATTCCGACTGAAGCTGAGAAACAATTGAAGTCACTCATATATTATCCCTCAAGGTTTGGCTAGTAATGGCTCAGCATCCTTGATGAAATCCACTGTCACCATAACTAGACGCTGTACAGCATCTTATACAAGCACTGTCAACGATCTAAAATGGTTTTTATATAGCTTTCTACGTGTTAATCAACTTACTCGTACGGAACAACCATGCTGTGACAAATGGCGGGCTATGGGTGACTTAAGTGCAGTAAAACAAATCTGCTTGAAATTGACCAATATTAATCTGCATTCAGTTGAACTCACATCTGGTATTACTTGCAAAAAAAATGATGTCAAAATCATAAAAATTAATCACTCATTTTAAATTATACCCAATTTGAACATAAAACAAGATACGATGCCGCACACAACAAAGTTATATGGAGGAATTGACTTCAAACTTTATTTTTTTCCCAAATATTTGTAATTTATCCGACACATACTTATGTCTTTTTTGTTAATGCGAAGACAATATTTCTATATTTCTTTATGTGCTCCATTGAACGACTAACTATCAGAATGTACTCACTAACTGATGTCAGAGAGGACAGCAACCATGTAATTTCACTGCAAATCAAATTCATCTAATTTAAATAATACTTATCCATGCCTGTACAACTGGTGTGTCCTACATTGATAGGAAAATATATATTGTTATATATGGCATACGTTATAGTGATTGTTAATATGGCAGTTGAAAGTAGTTTTAGAAAAAGAACTAAAACACCATATTACGTAGTCACAACGGCCGCAGTTAGAGAAGGCAGTAACCTAGTGGCATCAACTCTATCTCGCAAACCGATTCTAAAGACCCGTTCACATCTCGCCTGTTCTTATGCTACACTCACATTGCCACAGCCTAGCACTGCGGAGGCACGGGCAAAACACCAGCAGCTTTAATCTTCCGCATTTAACAGAATTATACAACGGTGTGTTCATTACTTATGTTATTCAATCCCTGTGGGTGGTGACATAAGTCAGTAAGTGACTTTTCATATATTTGTAAAGCCTGGGCACTGTGGTAGTAAGTCATTCCACATTAGTTTGTTTATTAGATGTATCACACAGTGAGTGTAACAGAATTATTTACTGGATGACGTTTCGAACAAAATTTGTTGCTGTTCATAATCATATCAATTTTAATCACACGACTTTGAAACTTGAGTTTTATAGTCTTCTTTGTTCTCTCCTATTTGTCGTCGTAGGAGTGGTAGAATTTTCCAGATATCTGAGTGGAGAGGGGTTAAATCATTCCTATTACACGTGTATGCTGAACTATTATCTTATTCGGTTTAACCCATCTAGATTTTACTAGGTTTTTATGCTCCGCTAATCTGATCACCCCTGTTCTACTACTCCGACCTGTGTGTTTGGCTTGACAATCATCGCAGGTGGGGTATCAGATGAACTAAATTGTTTTGTTTTAAAAGCTCCACAGGATTCTTTAACCGACAAAGCTTGTTTCTAATTGAGTTTGTGGGTTTGAATGCCAACCACTTTTATTCCTGCCCTGTTAGGAATTCTGCGTGAGGTTTCCGAGGTTCCTTCCTTGTATGGAATTACTACTGATGATTTGGATTCCTTATTGTTGGTCTTGTCTTGCGCATGTTTGACACGCATGTCGTCATTACTATTATTATTATTACTATTATTATCACTATCACTACTATCACTATTTATTTTATTTTTACATTTTCCTACATACTTTCTGATTAATTTATCAGGGTAATTATTAAGTTTCAGAGATTCTCTTATACGCCTCACTTCCTGTCTTAGATTTTCCTTGATACTACTTAGTTTTTGTGCTCTATTATTTAAACATTTCACTAATCCTATTTTCACTGACATAAGACGGGATGGTCAGAAGTCCAAATATCTGTTTGAATGTATGGGTTTTCTGTAAACACCAGTGTTTAACTTCCCATCTTCTTTCCTTTCTACGCTACAGTCCAACATTGGAAGTTCCGCTTCCTGACTTTCCAATTCATAAGTGAATTGAATTGCCTCCACCTTTGAGTCAATTGTATTTGAAAAATTTATCTTTATCCTTTGTTCTAATTATGGTGTATAGTATAAGTATGGCACTACATGTAGTTACACACAACTATACAATAAGATGGATGGGATAAGATGAAAGTTTTAAAATCTAATGTCACAGGTTGGAGGGAGAGATTGATGTCAATGGAAGCTTTGTTTATCGAATCAACTGCAAATAGGAATGATTAGGAATGATTCAACAGCCGTCCACCCAGATATCTGGAAAATTCTACTACCCCCACGACGACAAATAGGAGAGAACAAAGAAAACTATAAAATTCAAGTTTCGAAGTCGTGTGATACATCTAATAAACAAACTAATATGGAAGTGATTTTTCAGTTTCAATTAAAATGTAGGATTAAACTTCGATATTATATTGACTTCTGAACATATTCGTAAACGTTGAACACTAAAACAAAATCAATAGAATAAGTCAAGATGAAATTTCTCCTAGACGAATTATTCAACATTATCAAATGTAACACATATTGCATTACAAAAAACTGTAGCAGTTGGCATTCTCCAATTTGTGAATTTCATCATTGTTCGGAAGCCATTGAAAATATTTCACCTGATATATGCACAGAGATGAATCGATTTGTACTTGCTATAATGAATGGAATTAAGCAACCTTCCAGGAAAACAGTACATGAAATATTGACCGTGAACTAACAGCGCCAACAGAATTTGTCGCATTCATCACCCTTATTCAACAGCTGTACGACAACGGCACATGTCAAGTGATCCACAACGGAAAACTCAGTGAAGCGTTTGGAGTAAACACAGGAGTCAGACAAGGGTGCTTATTATCACCAATGATATTCCTAATTGTGGTGGACTGGATTATGCGTCAGACAGTGGGAAACGAGAAGACAGGGATATCCTGGACCGACGTGAAGAACCTAGAAGACCTGGATTTTGCGGATGATTTATGTTTGATGTCACACAAAATCGAAGACTTACAAGCAAAAACCGACAAACTGGTCGAAGAAGCAGCAAAGACAGGACTCCGGGTGAACATAGACAAGACGGAGGTTATGAAAATAACCAACCAACAACAACAACAGCAGCAGCAACATCCAGTGCCAATCACCATCAACGGGAGGGATTTGAAAGAGGTTACTTCTTTCACTTATCTGGGGAGCATTGTCTCAACCACGGGAGGAACGGACGAGGATGTCAAATCGAGAATCGGGAAGGCGAGAAACACATTCATCAACGTGAAACCAATCTGGAAATCTTCGTCACTCAGCCTGCATAAAAACAAAATTCGGATTTTCACTACAAACGTCAAGTCAGTCAGTTCTTCTATACGGATGGATCAGAAACTTGGTGGGTCACAAAGAATATTTCCAACAGCCTGTTGCAGACCTTTATCAACAACTGTCTTCGTCCTATACTCAAGATCAGATGGCCGGAAAGAATCACCAACAAGAAACTATGGGAACGAACATAACAAGAACCAATCGCTCCAATCGCTGGGTGACATCGCGCGTCAGGCCGTCGGGTGGAATCCGAAAGGGAATCGGCGAGTGGGACGTCCAAGGGTGACATGGAGGAGATCGTGTGAAGAGGAGTTGAAACAGTACGGACTGACATGGATGCATGTGAGAAGTACAGCAGAAGACAGAAGCAAGTGGTGACATGCAGCTGAAGCCCTATGTTCCACTAGGAACCCAAGGGAACAATAATAATAGATTTACAAACAAAGATATGTCAATAGACCAACACGAGACTTCAGAAACAAACCATTTGTCAACTATTGAGGTACTCAGTTTAACTGATCATCTTTCCGGAAGTCATTCAACATTTATATCAGCTATTTTATAAGGAATAATCAATAAGCTAAATTATGTTCAAGTAAAATTAATTTCCTTATAAGCAACAGGTCTCCAGATAATCCTATTGACCAGCATATCTTGTGAAGAACTAGAAATGAATTCAATTCGGTTTCAAAGTACATTCAAAATATTCAAATAGTAGTAAGTTGTTAGATCTCATATTTTCGAATGATAAAGGAGGCTTGTATCTGACACGGACATGTTCAGTGTTAGTGTGTTCCCTGAGATGAAGTGGTTAACTGCAAAATTTCCTCTCTTATCAAAGATAAAATCTTCAACACTAACTTCCTCATATTAAACTACAAATACAAGTAAACTTCTTATGTATATACATTATAACTATGCGTGGCTGAAAACAAATCGTTCTAAAGTTATCTCTTCTTATTTCAAATATTGAACGGAGAAAAATGAATGGTATGACAGTCGTAACATATCAGTCGCCCGTTAACACACATAAAATCAGCACAAATCAGAATTTGACCTACCTACCATAAATAGCTGGTAATTAGTGCTAATAGAGACGGAGAAAATTCTCAGTTTTTCTAGTCGCGTTCTGAATAAGTTCTTCATTCCAGTGTAAATCAATGAGTAAAGTGTCTCCCCACGTATCATTAAGCTTCTGTTTAACGGAATATTTAGTTAATTCATACGAAGATGTGAATATTAAACTCTGATGCCTCATGATGCTGTGAAACTCATTAAAGCACTACTGATAAAGGCTGTACACAGGATTTCACTCAGCACATTCAAATCGACAACTTCTGATGTAACAACTCCTTACAATGAAACTTAGAAGCAATTCAAAATCTCTATAGTAGTTCCATATTTCTCTGGATATAAGAGATTCTACGTAAAATTGTGTATGATGTTATCACTATAGCATGAGTAAAGCTGAAACCCTATTTGACGATAACTCACAGACGATCACAGTTTACAAATTAAAAGCAGGAGACGGTTTAGTTTATCATATCACAAAGACTGAAGAAAATTTGAACAACACGATACACAAAGTTGAATCATCCTCAGTATACTCGAGATATTACTAAGCGTCCACTTACACAAAACTAAACATTTCGATCGTGATCACCAACAGCATTAAATTAAGATAAAGTGGATATTTAGTGACCAAAATATTCATCCGACACTCCAGTTCACTTGTCACATATAGTTTTATCTACCTTCATAATATAAAGTCTTTCCATACACAATACCCATTATATCTAAATATTTGCATGATAAGTTGAGCTGAGAAAAGTTTACAAGTATATAAGGCGGTTTACTAATCATCTCACTTGAGCAGTCTTTCATTATCTGTCTTCACCAAGTCATCTTATTCCTGCAAGGATTTTCTTATTTATACCTAATCGTCCTAAAATGCTACATTTATCTTTACAGTGCTGGTTGTATTTCCCTCTCTCCACTTATGACCTTGAAGTCCTATTGTTTGCTGACTGTTTTAATTTAGCAGTGTAATTAGTACCTCTCAAGTCCACCTAAAGCATATATATATTTATACGCAAGCGGTGCCAACCATTTTTACTGCTTATATGAGAGAGTAAGAGCTGTGTACAGTAACTGTCTGTCTTCTTGCAACGCGGTTTCCGTGATATCATGTCGTGTTGTAGCTGCTAATGGCGTTTGGAACATGAGGCTCACGAATCGACTAGGCAGGAAATTCGGTAGCGCAACTACCGACTGTATTGACGGTCGCATTCATTTCACGAAACTGATACATTTTATGCAGATGTGAATATAGTGACATAGTTTTCAAGCATTATTGTAGTCTCATCAATCGGTTTACGCCGTTTCAGTCACATGGAATATTTCTATTTCAGCATAACAATTCTATGGGTTTGGTGTTATCTGACTTAAACGATTTGGTATTTAGTGCCTTATTTAAGTGACAAAATACCATGAAAACAAAAACCTTGTAGTTCAGCGAAGGGTCTTTTTTCGATAATGCACGGATGGGGATTATTCATGAACAGAATGTTATCTCAGAATACACTTTACTTTAATTGAGGCTGAAGTTGAATACATTCCTACAAATCCATAGAAATCACTAGTTACTTCTGCTGCATATTCTGTTAGTGGATTAGTTTTGTGTTACCCTGTAGTGATTATTTTGTTAACTAGTAGTTGATTCGCTTTTGTGAATGAGCTTTTCACTTCCCTGGCGTCCAGACCAAAGCTGGCTAACCAGATAGTCTTCCCGATGATGAGTATTCGCTGTTATCTGTCACCAAGTAGTCATTTTCATTCATGAAACCTGTAATGTACAAAGCTAACATGCCAACATTTTTGATAATTTAAACTATTAGACAAATGAGATCACCGCAGACCATATCCAGTTAACATAATGTGTTTGAAAGTATCACTAGGTGACAAGACTAATAGGTTGTAGTGTTTGCTTGAACTCAACAAATTCAGAGTCAAGTGACACCTCAAATTAATTTGAGACTTTTGACCAGTGTGGACTGACAAAACCCCCAATTAACCAAGGCTATCATTATCATTATTTTGAGGGTCAGTCACACTGTTGACTATTGAACTGGTCAGACTTCAGTGGCTCAGGAGCTCATTATATGGAGCCACCAGAATATAGACTTGTTGCAAAATCTACCTTAAAAACTGATGCATCAGAGAAAATTGGTTTTACACCCTTAAAATATGTGTGTTGCATTTTCATATATAACCTGGGTAGAATGATTGGTAAACGGAGCGTATTTCGGAAAGAAGTTTTGAATTAGTGAAAGTGGAACAGACTAAATTCAGTGCTAGTTTCGCCAAGTATAGGAAGCTATGAAATATTACAAAGTCACACTATCTGGTAATCCACTTAATATGTGAACAGTGTTCATCAACCAAAGAAACACTAAATATTTTTAACATCTATCTTATATAAATAATATACTGATGTATTGTAGAGTGTGACCTTAACTCTGGGTCTAACTGAAACAAACAACATTCTACAACTAACTGATTTGCAATCATGAATAGTAATTTCACAATGGAATTATAATCAATAAGATCAAGGTTCTTTAAAGGTCATTCAAACTGATCGAAGGCATTCACTTGTGGTTTTTTAGCATAGATAATAGTTCAACACACACCAACAGTATTCACCTGCAGAGTAGAAAAAAGGAATTACTGTACATATTAGAAATAAACACGATGATTTATCATTTGTCATCATGAATATTCTGACTAAGGTGAATGTAATATTAGCTAAGAGATTAGTTACACTGTCTGCTGCTACACTACTGTTGTGCCGTTTGATTAAAACGCCAGTTTGTGTGAATAACCCTGCATACATGAATGTTAGTTGTTGATTAGGGTATCTTTGACCTCCCAACCACCATGTCGTGTAACGTAAGGTGAAAGGAGAACATTTAATTTATCTAGATACACTGTGAGTCGGTGGCTCAGTTGAACAATACTTTCCAACCACGCATATTGTCCGGGATTCGATTCTCGTCTGATTCACTCTCAAACTGCCAAGTTAACCATTATTATTATTATTGTTTCCTTTAGTTCCTAGAAGAACATAGGGCTTCAGCCACACGTCTCTATTGTGTTCGGTTCTTTGCCAACGTTTTCACTTGGCTCAATTTCTGACAATATCGTTCCATCTCCTCTTCACATGACCTCCTCCATGTCACCCTCACACTGACGACCAACTCGCCACTTCCAATTCGGGTTCCACTCGAGTGATAGCTTGGTGTGCGATGTCACCTGATGGTTTGTTTTCTCATAATATGACCAGTCCACCTCCATTTCTTCCTGTATATTCGTTGCACAACTGGTTCCTTCTGGTTTGGTACGTTCATTGCAAGAGATCCCCCACTACTTCTGATCTTTATTGGCCATCTGATCTTGAGTAGTATTGAGAGAAGACAGCTGTTGATGAAGGTCTGTAGTTTGTTCGAAGTGCCCTTCGTGACGCGACGCGGCGCCAAGTCTCTGATCCGTATGGTAAGTAGCACTGACTTCACATTGAAGTTGAAAATCCGGATATTTTTTCATTTTCATGCTGAGTGCTGTTAATCTCCACAAAGACTTGACAGTAATGAAAGCTTGCTTCGCTTTCTTGATCCTAGCTGCTTTGATATCCTCATCAGTTCCGTCCGCCTATAGTTGAAACGATGCTTCTCAGGTAGGTGGAGGAGGTTCTTCCGATTCCTCCAATTTATGCTGATCGTTGTCTGTTGTTGGCCAGAAATCTTCAACACGTCTGTTTTCTCTATGTTCACCTGAATTGAAGTCCTATCTTTGATGCTTCCTCTGTCAGATTGTTGCGTTTCACGTGCATATCTTCCAGTTTGTGGTAAATCAGACATATATCATCCGCTAAATCCATATCCTCTGAGTTTCTTGTCTGGGTCCATTTTATGCCTGTTTCCTAGTTACTCGCTAACTGTCGGTCGCATTATCCAGTCTGCTGCAATCAGGCAGATTATTGGAGATAGAAGGCAGCCAGCGTGTCTTACTCCTGTCTTCACTTCGAAGGATTCTGTGAGTTTCCCGTTGTGGATTACTTGGCATGCAGCATTATCGTGCCAATATTTAATGAGGTTAACTTACACGAGTGATTCCGGGAAAGAGGAAGAGCTACTGAAAATTAAACATCTCAAGCATGGATTCCTATGCTCGACTTGAAACGCAATCGAATCGGAAATAAGTTACTAGCATCATTTTACGAGTCGCATTAAGATCTTAAGCAACACAAATCACTGTCATTTGACTGAGTATTTAATTTTAGTGGTTGTATACATTTTAGCTTGAAAGAATCTTGTTCCCAGTCAAAATGAAAGATTTATACAAAAGTCACGTCAGGCTTCTTCATGCATGTTTCAAAAGATGAAGTAAGTATGATTCGGTGGTCTTAAATGTCCATATTTTAATTTACCGGACGATAAGATAAGGAATCATTCTGTTCTCACACTTTGAATAGCATTATTATTATTGTTTCCTTTAATTCCTAGAGGAACATAGGGCTTCAGCCGTGCGTCTCCATTGTGTTCGGTTCTCTGCTAGAGTATTCATCTGTCTCCAAGCCTTCCCACACGTTTTCGTCTCCTCTTCACATGACCTCCTCCATGTCACCCACCCTCGCACTGACGACCAACTCACCGCTTCCCTTTCGGGTTCCACTCGAGCAATGGCTTGTCTAGTGATGTCACTTGATGGTTTCCTCAGAGTATGGCCAATCCATCTCCATTTCTTCTTGCCTATTTGTTTCACAATCTGTTCCTGGTTGGTTCACTCCCAGAGATATCTGTTGCTGAATTTTTCTGACCAGCCATCTGATCGTGAGTATTGAGCGAAGACAGCTGTGAATGAAGGTCTGTAGTTTGTTTGAGATGCTCTTTATGACGCGCTGGCCAAGTCTCTGATCCGTATAGTAGCACTGACTGACTTCACATTGGAGTTGAAAATCCGGATCTTATTTTTGATGCTGTGTGTTGTTGACCTCCACACAGACTTGAGAGTAATGAAAGCCTGTCTTGCTTCCCCGATTCTTCCTTTGGTATCCTCGTCAGTTCCACCCGCCTGTAGATGAAACGATGCTTCCCAGGTGAGTGAATGAGGTTGTTTCTTTCAGGTTCCTCCCATTTATGCTGATCATTGTCTGTTGTTTTTGTTCTTGTCCAGGAATCTTCATTACCTCTGTGTTTTCTATGTTCACCTGAAGTCCTATCTTTGATGCTTCTTCTGCCAACTTGTTGCTTTTCGCTTGCATCTCTTCCAGTTTGAATAGCATAGTCATATAATTTTCTCACAATTAGTAGAAGAAAACCGTTTAGAAGAATCTAGTTATATTTAACTGTACAGTGAAATAGAAAATAACCCTTTCATTAACCACTTAATGAAATAAACGAAATCCATTAAGTATCTGTTGCATATAACACTACAGTTAATCTGAACATACGTAGACTGGAAGAATGTTGCCTTAGCTTAGATAATATTTGAAGAGGTTTATCTACAAAGCTTTATCGTTTATTAACAGATAACAAGATATCAAAATCACTGATTATAAATCCTAATATCATACCAGGCGTTTGTAAATCAGACATATCGAAACTGACTACTGATAAGATTCTGTATAACAGAAGCCACATTTTACTCGATAACAAGGGTCATATGCTTATCACTATTTCAAGCATACACCTGATTGTGTTCGTCAATCAAACTTGTCGAAATCTGTAGGTTATTTCTCCCGAAACAAGTAACACTGAAAGCAAATAAATATTGTCTGTCACCTGTCAGAAATCTGCCAGGTGACCAGTCGCCAGCCTGACTTGAAAAAACACATTGAGAACCAAACAGAACATGTGAATATGTCTAACAGAAATGTTTCAAGACCACTACTGCTGTTTCCAAACATACAGTCTACTGGTAAATTAAGAAGTGAAATGTATAACTTCTGAACTGGCTGAGTTCTGGAAATTGTTCAGTGATTCACTTGATGTAGCCAGCGTTAAATTTAATGACTGAATTTGTTTAACTAAGCACACAGACGAATTTTTCTTAGAAACACTTCAATCACTGTACTTTGAAACATTGAACAGTCAGTGTTCAATTTTAAATTCACGAAGGAGCAGATAGATGACAGCATACTTCCACAGTTAAACCAAAATGAAACAAAAGTTAATCTACACACGTTTTCGACTGCGGTAATGGTAAGAAGTTGATAGGAAGAATAGATTTGAAGCAGTATTCACTAACAAAGGAAAAAATGTGAGAAACAACTAGCTGAATTGTTTGTAAGATGGGAATTTTAAGTGAAATTCTTACTCAGAATAGTAGCAGTGTCTTCATTGATGAGATAATTTTACGCGAATTTAACAAACAAAGTTCACTGTTCTTCAAAAGTTCACATGACTTCATCAAGTGGAATGGACGTTTGCAAAAATATATCAACTTGAAAATCTCCAATGAGTCATACAAAAGAAAAAGCGTTCAGCGAAGTGTTACTCTTTTCGGTGATATCATTCTCAAGCTGTACAGTCGCATATGTATGTAGTCAATTTTCTCATCAACAAAAGGAGTATTTCCAAAGATGCGTCATTAGAATTGTAAATTTTCTAGATAACAAATTACATAATGTAGAAAGCGTCAGTCGAGTAGGAACTAAAGTGAAATGAAATAGGTAAACTGAGTGACGAAATATAGTTGACGGGGTTGAGTAGAGAGCTCTGCTTAAATAGAAGAAAAGTTAAAAACACTAGTAATAAGGGATAGAAATTTAATAGGGAGTGGGGAAAAAAGAATAAATCTAAGAGATAAACAGCAAAAATTACCATTTTGTTGTTAAGATAGGTCACGCCCATTGTAGATTTAATGATTGAACAAACTTCTTTTGTATGCGGAATACAGGATTCAAAATGTGAATTGTCAATGCTTTTGCGGTTTGAAGAAGTTTGATTCATACTCTTTTAGTGAGATTCCCAAAAATTCTATAGATAACTTTGAAGTTCCTTTGTGGGTTGTCTTGGTGTCTAGATTCGATCAAGTGTTCTAGCCTAGATCCCACGAAACCATGAGGATAAGTGTTCGATGATAGGTTTGGATAGCAAACGCTGGACATGGCCGATATACGAGCAGGTGATTTGGTAGATGCACACTGATGAGCCCAACAGTGGTGGCTTATCCTTCACGTTCATTCTAATCATCGGTTTCGTAGAGAAAGTTGTTCTTAACTCAGCCGCAAAGGTTTTCGTCAGTGAGCAGTACAGGTGGTTTCTCAGTATTTCTGATCATGTGTCTCCACTGAATTGTAGATTTAAGTAGAGACGCATTTCGGAAGCAGAAAGAGTGGGTGGTTTAATTGGTTTGGTTTTCATATATTTCCTGATGAAACATTCTGGGTCGACATTTTCAAGGAGGATTCTTTCAAGAGTGTTCAGCTCCTCTTCCATAGTGTCAGGGCTGCATATGCTGTGGAATCTACGGCTCAGTGAGTGAATTGGTTTTCGTTTTGTACATAGAGGCACCTAACTACGAAAATTAGTTAGTTGTTTGTTCCATGTCGGCTTTCAGTAGATGGATATTTTCAGTGTTCCATCTTGCTCTCGTCTTGTTAACTGAACTTCCAGAAAAGATATTTGTGTGTGGGACTCCTTCTCTAATGTTAACTGGATCGAAGGATTACAGATATTGGAAACACATCACCATCAATAGGAGAAGTCTAAAGGAAGTTGTCTCTTTCACATACCTTACCGTATGTTACCTGGGAAGCATCGCCTCAACTGCAGATTGCTAGGATAATGATGTCAAGGCTAGCCAGGATCAGTAGGGAAAACAAGCTAGGCGTGTGTAGTTCCATAGAACTCAGTATAGGGAATAAAGTATAACCATCCATAGCATCAGCTGCACAAACACTCTGTATGCCTTTGAGTAAACACTCCACCAAGCCTATCTTATATTATAATTGACGTAAGTTGTGAAAATTGATATGCTTCTCTGTACATGCAGACTTTCTATATGTCGATCGTCTCACTCAGTCATCCTCTCTCTGACTCAAAAGCAAACTGCTCTTGTGTAGTCATGAATATTACACTTACTATTTGTATAGTTAGTGACCCAATGAATGCAGACTCTGTTAAACTTGGGAAGACATATATGTCTCCGGTTTCATGAGCTACATAAAGATTGTCTTCAGAATTCATTTTTCCAGACAGTTACACTGGATTCAGTTTTGATTATCAATAAGTCTACACATTTGTCGCTAAACGGTAACCTTAACTTCTTAGGTTCACATTTCAAACAACCATTGAGAGTTTCTTCTCCAGACTGCTAACAGCGTGTTGGTACATTTTAGCGTCAATACTTGCCCGTGGAGTGACTTCTGCTCTAATGTCATTACTCTACATGTTATTCGGACATGTAATCATAGGAAGTTGTACCCTAGTTTCTCTTCCTGAACCTGTAGTATTCTTCCAATTAAGCAAAACAGCTTATTGTTCTGTTGTCCCATTTCAAATAGGCTGAATATCCAAACGTAAGGTAGATATTGTATTGATTGAGTTGTTTATTCTTTGTTTTACTTTCCCTTCTATCTAGTTACTTACAGATTCTTCTGCAGAAACTGAAAGATTTCTGCAGGAACATTGTTCCTTCCCTAGACTGACTATTAGAAGATGCAGTCATCTTCCTTTAGAAATGTGTTACTGGGCTTGCTGGGACCATGACCAGAGGTGTAATGACAAAAAGATTGTACAATATTATTCAACGATTATCTTCGTAATTTGTAGACAAGTTATTCGCTCTTAACCAGAGTTAGAGATCTTATAGTTCATGGTTTGTTAATATTTTTTAATCAATAAGAGACTGTGTTATTAGTATTCAACTAAGTAGTTATTGTTTCTACAAATTATTTATAAAAATAGCTACACTTCGGATCACTCTTCACCTTCTTCCAGCAGGAAAGCATCCTAACAGTCCGCCTTCTGTTTTCGTAGTATTGTGTTAGTGGTGTTTGTATAGTTAGTCGTACGTTATCCTTTTGAGAGTTCTATGAAGATGTACCACTGGTCAGGCACAATCTTAAATTGTAGATCCACAATAAGGAAATCAAATTAATCAGCTCTTCTAAGTCAATTACGGAAGACAAAACTTACTCCCTTACTTTCCTAAGACCTCTCTTTGAAAATAAAACGGTGCTTAACCCGATTAGCTAAATAGACTTCGGTGGCTTCTAAGAGATTCAGCTCTGTGAACTCAATCTGTCCAGGGACACCACCACGTCAAATGAGGGAACCTTCTGGTGTTTAGATTACTTTCATCTACCTGTTAAGCACTACTGTTTCTAACAATTCATGGTAATTACTGGTAGATAGCATTTGACTACGGAACATACGAGTTGACAAATAATTTGATAAGTTTGCAAGGACGAATGTGTATATAACTGCTGAAAAAATCCCTATGAAACTGGAATTACCGTATTTACATAAAGCTGAGAAACGTTATCTGTGAATGCAATTTTCGCAACTGGTCAGTGCATTAGATGTGCAGTAAGAAGTTGCCCTAAGCATACACTGAGTTCATGGAGTATAACATTTGTTGGAATATGTCCATTCAAAGTGTGTCAAGAAATCTGTTTTGTATAAAGCCCCGGGTTTCACAAACTAGGGGGGAAGAATATATATATTGCCATTAATCAAATAACATTCGAACGAATGTTATTCTCAGCAGAAAGGACTAGATAATGGCATGTGTCACATTGCAAACAGTAGATAATGTGAATTTCGCAACTGGTTTGCAAGGATGATATGCGCCGAAGCGAACTTGATTAACATTTCTGATTTATGACTTCTACCAAGTACAATGTGGGTTACATTCAAACTTCAATGTGGGTTACATTCAAACTTACTTTTTCAAACCGATTTCCAATAACACTTCTATCTAACCCCATCACATAAACTAGTCATCTGACGTGCAAAAGCTAAATACTCAAGCTATTGACAAGCACTTGACGAAGAGAAGCAAAACCATTCACCACCTAGAGGGACTTCATCTCCCTGCTCACACAAAACCTAACAACAAAACATTGAAGAAATTGTCTTCAAGCTTCGGTTGCTGAAGTCGACATATCTTCTAGTGAAAAACACAGTTTTTGTTCAGTGAAGGAATATCCCTTTCCAATGACTTCATTTTCAAGCTTTACAGTCATATTTACATTATGGAAAACGGCATTAGAAATTGCTCAGTGGTCAATAATGCACATATGATAAGAAAAAAGATAATTAAAATGATGTACTAAGGTGGGTAGAATTGAAATGGATGAACTACAAAACTTTTGAAAATTATACAGTAAGTGAACTGGTGTAGAGATCTTAAAATTGTAGGTAAGGTGTTTTCTGAAAAATTAAGAGTACGATGATGATCTAAAATTTTAAAATCTTTATACCAGTTCACTTATTTAATAATTTTTAAAAGTTTTGTAATTCACCCACCTCAACTCTACCTACTTAGTACATCATTTCAATTATATTTATTCTTCTCATATGTGTAATATTGACTGAGCGATTTCTAGTGCTACTGAATATCGTTTTCCTTAATGTAAATATGACTGTACAGCTTGAAAATGAAGTCGTTGAAAGGGATGTTCCACCGCTGAACAAAAAACTGTGCTTTTCCTTATGAATTAATTAATGAGTATATTTCGCGATATCTCCTACTATCGAAGCCTTACTATATATATATATTTTTTCCTACGTATATTTCACACTTTCGCAGGTTATGATGTCGGCGTATAACTTACGAAGCTAATCAAGCGTGGGAATTGCGCCTACTAACAAAATGTCAGTAGTATATAGCGTAATATGATTTTTCTGTGAATTCACTTCATGTCTTTCATTATACCATCATTCCTTAATATCAGGTTGCAGCATCACACATCCGGATTCTCAGTCGGTAGCACAGCTGATTCTCTTTTGGGTTCAAGGTTACAGAGTGAGTAAATACGTTACGACATGGTATCGAAGGCTACTTTTCTAGACCGAATTTCAGAACCAAGTTATATCAATACTTATATACTATTATTATTTGAACAGAACACAACGTGCAGTCATCCATCATATGGAGAAAACATTCCGATGTTTTCACTGATAGCCAAAAAAGAGCAGATATCCCAAAAGATAGTCCGTGAACAAGTGATAGCATTTAATCTACCAGAGTGTTAATAAAATACAAATTCAGTTAAAACTCTAGTATTTTCTGTTTGAGATGTCGTATTGGTCAGTTGAGTTGCAGAGAGCTCTGTATAACAAGACCACGTCATTATAACTCATCACGCACTGAAGAAAGAAGTTGGCAGAACTGAGGAAATATCTTAGTGACATTTATCTAGGAGGCTGTACCTTCAGAAGTAGCTTCTAGATCAAGATTATTTGATCAGTTGATATTATTCAAACAATACGTATAATCGAACAACACTGTTTGTAACCAGAAAGTCCTGGGTTCGAAACCCGGTGGGTGCGTACTGATGAAGAGTCCCAAACTAGGACGAAACAGCTGTCCAGTACTCCCAGGTTTTCCAGTGGTTCTCTAACTGATGTCAGCTCATGATGAAATCCTGCAACCAATCAAATCCCTACAAACCAACACTTGAAAAACACTGTTTACAGTTTGATCTTCTTCAGGCTTTGCTCTAATTTGCATAGCTATTTATATAATTTTTAACCAGTGATGTCAGAAATAAGTTTGTGAGTCAGAAATAATCAGGATTCAGTGCTGCAAATACGTCGTCAGTAATATTCATGATTATAATAGTATCAATAATAGTGATAACAAAAGTGAAAGGGATGGATACAGGTGGTGATGAGAATAATGAAGATAGTACGACAACATAAACACGTATCCGGTTCTCTGTGATCTTCAGTCATCTCTCTAACTGATGTGGGTTTGTAGCTGAGTCTACACTAAACATCTTGTAACACTGAAAGTTGAGTAGTACTATGTATGGATGAAGTACGAGAGAAGGGAACAACCAAATTAGATTTACCTAGGCCAAGGGAAACACAGCCAGAACAAACGTCTTTTCTGTACAAAGACTAGGACTGTACTCCAGAATTCTCACAACTTCAGCGAGTTCGAATTCCTTTCGAAAGGTTGGATGGAATGAGACAGATAACCTTGATTTTGTATAGGAGTGTATGCAGCAGAAGAAATGTGTATATTGTCCAAAAGATGTAGTTTTTTTTTCTATAGACACATCTCTTCAGTGAACCATCTTCTCTTCTGTTCAACTGAAAATCAAGGTGCAATCTATCATCATGCACTTCTTCACATGTGAAAGTGAGTGATGGATCTACATCGTTAAATTTTATGAGAATTTCGTTCTTTCTGATCAATAATAATAAATGTATCATCAATATAACGATAACAAAAGCTCATTTTATCTATTACATGTTTCAATGGATGGTTTTCAAGCTTAGTTCAGATTCCGGCTCGGGATTGAGGACGCTCTTTGAAAACATACTATTCGACGGATAACGGGACCTCCTATTACTATAGTGTCACTATGACCACTGTGCACAATTCAAGGTGCTAATTTCAATCTGATCCCGTTTTTAAGGGCTGTTTCAACAATGGGTTGTTAGCTCGTTAGGGTTATGGTCACGATTAGGGTTGGGATCAAGGTTAGGCTTACGATTAAGATTAGGTGTCGGTTTGGTGTTATTTATTTCTATTATCCGTATTTTCCCAGTTAAATAGTTGTCGATCCTTTTACTGCAACCCATACTAATTCAATCGAGGTCTTTTGGCGAAGACTGTAAAACAGGATGAGAAAGATAAATAGGTCAAAATAAGAACTCATCTTTACTCACCCTGGTGGATAAGTGACGTCAAAGAAAGGTCTCCTGTTTATTGTATTTTCATGTATGTGTCGTCGTTTTTATGCAAAAACCACAATATTTCCTGATTGGTTGGCTCAAGACGACCCGTGCGTTCGCATTCCATGGAGTGCTATAGTTTAACTTTGCCCAGATTTCAAGGGTGGTTGCAGTCAGTAAAATGAACCACCGAATAAAATAGTCTAGACGTAAGTTCAAGAGTGTCAAATAAAAATAATAAGAATGGTGTTGCATAGATAAGAAAAAGTACTATTAGTGAACAATTAACAGGTAATACAGAATCTAATGAAATGAAGTAAAAGGATTATGTAAATACAATTCCAAGTTTGAAAAGCATTACGTAAGACTGAGGCAATGGACATGATAAGAAAGGTCATGAAGTTGTAGAATGTCCGAAATAAACATTTGTCAATGAAACAAAGGGGAAAAGAAGAGAGAGAAAAATGGGATAGGAATTTAAATTGTTAATCACCAATATTTATGAAGGATTTGTTGACGTTATTGTAGACCATAATAAATAAAGTGTTTGGACACACTTCTTCAGTATACAGAGACCAGGTCTTCTGGTACTGACTGCTACCGCTTCACCTACAGATAGAAAACATAGTTGATCTCTTCTAGACAGATAACCAGGAATGCGTTAGATAACCCACAACACCTGGTCTTGTGTTATTGATTGTCCAGTGTCCACCAACTGAGCTAAGACTACACTATTTATGCAATTGGTTTCCTTTTCACTCAACCATAAAGGTATATGTTTATCTGTAGTGAGTGTTCTCTCAACCAACCTGTTATGTCATTATTTACCAATATCTGCGGAAATCTCACCTTTATAACTTGACCTGAGGTACAAAGTTTTCCTATTTACAGCATCCATCGTTTTCCTATATCTAAGCAGAAAGATAAACGTTTTCAGAAAGATCTCCAAACATCCATTTTCTTTTAGTGTAAGCTTCAGTTTTTTTTTCCTTCACGTTCCCCAGTGGAACATAGGGCTTCAAGCTAGTGGCTTGGAGTTTCTGTAGCAGTGTTTATTTTGCAGGATGGGGTGGCTAGCCTCATGCCCAACCTTTCCTCTTCACCAGCATTATTTCTGGCATAGCGAGGTAAAGGAGTGAGTCGGCCGGGGATCGAACCCCGGACCAGTTTACACACCATTAATTTAATGCACTAGTCTGAACATACATCTTTTATTCTATAACCCCACCACTCAACTAATATGCGTTAGCATAGGACTCAGAGGTGGATTTTTTCTTACGCTAAAACTGAAAATGATACACTCAGAAAAACATTTAATGAATCTAACTGCTATTGTCGGCAAGTAGATGACACTTTCATCCTCTGTGATAGAAATCCTAATAAAAAAGGAGCTTTTAAATTCTGTCAATTATATTCACCCAGCTATTCAGTAGTACATACTTCCTGGATGTTCTCCTCACCAAGATGATAGATGGATATTTGAAAAGAAACCCACTCAGAAAGAAGACTTGAACAGGATTAGTATATCCATTTTTCTCAGTTTCGCACTGTTTCAATACAAAAACAACTTCGTTTGCATTATTCTTATTTACTTTGCGTGATCAAAAATGGTATGAGGGACGACCTTTGATAATTTAACTTGAGAAACATATGCATCATTCCAAGTAACAATTTACGTCGAAATGCTTAGTATGTTAAGTTCATCTTCGGTATGATATGAGACACACAACGTAGTCACTTCTCATAATTAGGGTCTATTATTGGTCCAGAGACGCCTACTTATTATCATGCTACAAGGTCAAACGAAATATATGTATAAATATGACGTTAATAAAGATGTTATTGATAATAGGACCAGAAATTTACTGCACAGTTAATGGAACTAAGCCTAAGAAATATTCTCCTCTCATCGTGTTTCGCCATTTGTCTCGCCTATGTAATCCACCAACACTTCTCACAGACATCGGATCCACGTGTATATCATGTGACACCACCATCATTGGAATTGGATGACCGTCTAATTTCAAATGACAAGTACAGTAAAGTCGACAAGATTCATTTACAATCGTACACCGGGCCTGAAAGCTTCGCTCTGCACAATGGTAAGCAATTTCAATGCTTCGAATTTGTATATATTTTATAGGCTCTCTATACACCACTGTAATGGAAGGTAAAATATTGAAAATAAGCGATGCTGGGATTACTGTTCATGTAACACTCGCCTCACCAGATTGCAGTAATGTCCACTCTATTCACTACTAATTCAATCATTCAGCTGATTCTCATCAGTGCAGTAGACCATTAGGTTTGAGAATGTTGAAGAATTCCAGACATCTTCTTGTGACTGATGCATACTTGGGTGTATATTCTGTATCCCTGGAAGACGGTAAGTTAGTGTTGTCTATGAGTTGGATTCATTTTTACTCTCACATGTAGGTGGTGTTCAGAAGTTGTTTCCTTTGAAGGATGATTTCAAAGTTACATTTTTCGATGATTCATTTCTCCTCCCGAATGGTAGTGTTTTTATCACTGAAGCTAGTACAAATTATACTATACATGAATTGTGGTCAGCACTTTTGGAGGGATTGCCTAGTGGAAGGTGAGATTGTGTTTGTGTATTTATTGAATGCATAATGTCGTATTTTTCTGTTTTAAATGTTTACTCAGTTATTCATAGGTAAATTTCGTTCATACAAATAAATAGCATACAAATGAGTAGGATAGGACGCATACTCAAGATAGTATTGAAGGTTAATAAACGTAAGAGGCATCATCATCATTTCGGGCCTTCCACATAACTAACTAAATCCGTCTTAATCCATATGTTAATGGGTCTCCGTTATTGTACAGAGTTATACACTTTTTCGACCTAAAAACGCTAAATCCATCGCTTTTGTTCTGTCATTAACTTAACTGCTCAAAATACCACCTACATGAAAGATTTTGGCAATATTATAGATATATATTTAACAATTTGCTTTGCTCTAAGCGAAGAAAATAGGACTTCCATTGAACCAATGTATTCATTTCAAATGAGACTGTTTACTGCATTCGCTAACCTTATTTTCCGTTTCACGATACATAATTCCCGTCAGTTTGTACTCGATACAAAGTCACGATTCAGGACAATGCACTGAACTCATTTATGTCAAAAGGTGGAACACTGATTTGTATATCTCAGTGAATTTATCATAGTGAAAGTCATCTTGGCTAACAGTGTAAGCGAAGAGTATTCTCTGTGTTCATAGAATTATTCTCAGTGTTTTAGTGACTTTCAACATCCACTTTATATGAGAAGCTATTTTAAATTGAGTGAAATTCACAAGTAGCTCTTCCTACTTTTAGAAATATCATACTCATCAAAGGTTAGATAGCTACAAATTGAATTCAGATAATTGAAACGGTGAAAAATACCACTTGTAACTACACATCGATTGATAAACATGTACCATTTTAACTAATTAAAAATAGCGATTAAATTTTTTAGAGAGAATGGTCATTGAACAAAGAATATTCTTTTCGATAACCTGCTCTTCATCATCAGGTTCCACGGTTATTTATTCATAATAGTGAGTGAATTAGTACTATTAACAACATTAATGTTGCTTAAATAGCATCGAAAATAGCTATCCAGAAAAGTTCATCGAGAAAGACATGACCAAGAAAGCAGAAAAGGACTATTCTCCATCTGTAAATAAGAAGCCTTTATATGTACGAATCCAATTCAAGGGTGACTCACTGAGTAAATTAATTACTAACAAGTCAAGAAAATCTTTTCAAAGGACTTTGAGTGCTGGTAAACTATATTTTCTACACTACCGATAGTTATTTTTCAAATGAAAGATGAAGTACCTAGACTGGTTACCTCTAATTGCATCCACCAATTCAACTGTCCTTGTGGAGCGAGTTATTTCGGCCGTTGCTCGAGGAGCTTCATTTTTTGGGCCCAAGAACATCTACCAGTGTGGCTAAGTAAAGTTGTCGGAAACAGTTCCATATCAGCAGTTCGACATTAGACCACCTGGTCCAAACCGGCCACAAAGCCAGTCAGCATTGAAGAATCCTTCTCTATCAACTATTGGGAACCAAGTAAATTGTCAAAAATATCCAGGTACAGCATACTCTAAACAGCAGAGGCTATCGTGATTCGTCTTAAACAACCGGTGCTCTGTGTGCAAAAGAAGCAAGTCCAGCTACTACTACTGCCCTGACCTTCAGTGGAGACTATAAATTCATGAATTTGTATTATTATCTTTCCTAATTTGCCTGTCTGATATTCAATGTATTGTTATGTTGATGCTATCGAACTGTAATCTATTGATATTATTATTGATTCGATGTTATTTAAACATTATTGTTGTTTATAACACTAATTTAATTCATTATTATGTATATGTAACTGTAGAACCTGATGATAAAGTTACCGAAAAGAATAATCTTTGTTTAGTAATCATTCTTTTTAAACAGGTAGTAGTTGCTTTTCATAAATTGGACTTTCTTGAACAAATAAGAGGGAAGGAAGGTAATCACTTTAAAACTGAAAGTAGGAATCTCCACTAACTGCGTTACGTAACTTAAATTAACAGAGTTCTTTCACTCAAGAGCACACCATGAGTGTGCAGATATTCAGCGCTAAGGTTTTGTTCAATCCTCATAGATTTCAATTCTTAAAGAAACAGACTCATCCTCATTATTTCAAAGATCTGAAGAAACTCTATATTTTGAAATTTTGTGTTAGTATGAAAATGGCATGTACAGTACTACTCATTCAGTGCAGCTAAATTGAAGAATTCACACCTAGGAAGTTACATCGGTTGATCTCACCTTAGGTGGAAAGACTATTTTCAGAATAGTAAGGCTTCATGAAAGTTGTTTTATCAAAAAAGGTAGCGCCGTTTCAGTCGGTTAGTATTTTTAACCTTCAGCAATTATGGATTATTCTACGACTTAATGTGAATCAGACCAACTTGTTTGTCAATCCATATTTCACCTCCCTATGCCACTTTAAAATAACTGCTAACTTTCAATGGTAAGTGGTGGCAGATGCATTTGATCTCAATGGATTTGAGTGTTAGACCACAAATTTGTAACTCATAAATGACTATCAAGGACCGAACAATGGATATAACCTCATAACATTGGAATTTTTAAACAAGATAATGTGAAATGCACTTTCATCTTCAAATTCACCTATTGTGCATACAAATTGAACAAAACTAAAATACACAAATAATTCTTTTGTCAAAAACATCAGGTTAATTATGGCCGACACAAATACGGGTAAACACAGTGTAATACTCGACAATTTACGTTTTCCCAATGGAATCGAGCTTCATAATGACGGTAAATCTATCCTGGTTGCTGAATCAATGAAGTTACGCATAATACGGGTACCACTAGATGGTGGTGAAGTTACCGTGTTCAGAGATGGTTTACCAGGTTCACCGGATAACATAAGAGCCAGTCCACGTGGGGGTTACTGGGTTCCAGTTCAAGGTTTGCCTGATTCACCAGTGATGGCATTTATCTTTAAGCAGCTACCCGCTTGGCCTAATGTTCGTTATCTTTTCTCCAAGGTGGGTTCTCTTTAATCCAATTTCTTTGACTTAAATCTGTTTAAAGTTAGTAATTTTACCTCCTTAATAAAATATTGTTTAGGAAAATGGAAATAAGCCCAAGTGAATAGTTAACATTTTATTGTAGTGTGTGTGCTACTGATAAGATTTACCAGTAGTATATAATGAGACGTTCATCGGCATAGAAATTTGAAAAAACATGGAGATAGATTTGAGGTCAAACGGAGCGAGTGATTCACTGTTGCGACAAAATGTGGAGGGCACGGAAAGAAGACAACGAAACACAGAAGATCTGTGCAAATGGTGATTTGAAGATAAGATGTATTTAATTTGGCTATATAGAGATATCGATTTCCTTATATACAAACCATTATTAAGTATCTTGTTTTCTGCCATTACATTCTGACTGAGTAAAAGGATTCATGCTTAACCCATCAACGTAAGTTTCTCCCCATTTAACTAATACATCTACAAAATGCATAAACAGGCTGTCACACGAACTGCGGTATCACAGACTAGTCTGCAGCAAGCATCCAGTGTTTCTTAAATGTTATGAAAGCCAATATATTTCAACAAATATCCAATACAACTATCGAAGATAATTTCAAACAGCTTTTTGAGCTAACTGAGTATCTAAACACTTGAAATATTCATGTGCTTCTAACCATGCAATGTAAAACACTTCGGAAGTATGATTTTATTCATTTCAAGCTGCTTCTAATCATTTGTATTCCACTCATTGTTAACATTTTGTAAACAAAGCTGTACATCATTCATTTTAAAATCTGAACAGCTTAATTGTTATAATTATTTGTGATATTAGTATTTGGCAACTGCTTGGCTACTGTGGGGTGCCACCGACAATTATACATCTCATCCAACAGCTGTACGACAATGCTACATGCCAAGTTATCCACAACGGGAATCTTACGGAATTCTTAGAAGTGAGGACAGGAGTAAGACAAGGCTGCCTACTATCGCCAATGATTTTCCTGATTGCAGAAGACTGGATAATGCGAAAAACAGTGGGCAATGAGGAAACAGGCATAAAATGGACTCACACAAAAAATTTGGAGGATCTTGACTTCGCCGATGATATATGTTTGATTTCACACAAACTGGAAGATATGCAAGTAAAAGCAACAAATTGCCAGAAGAAGCATCCGGAGAAGAAATTAATTCAGGTGAACATAGATAAAACAGAGGTGATAAAAATTCCTGGCCAACACCACCAACGGCAACAACAACAACTGACAACAATCAGCATAAATGGGAGGAACCTGAAAGAAACAACCTCTTTCACTCACCTGGGAAGCATCGTTCCATCTACACGCGGAACTGACGAGGATATCCAAGCAAGGATAGGAAAAGCAAGACAAGCTTTCACTACTCTCAACTCTGTGTGGAGGTCAACACACAGCACTCAGCATCTAAAATGAGATCCGGATTTTCAACTCCAATGTGAAGTCAGTGCTACTATACGGATCAGAGACTTGGCCAGCACGTCATGAAGAGTATCTCAAACAAACTACAGACCTTCATTAACAGTTGTCTTCGCTCAATACTCAAGATCAGATGGCTGGCCAGAAAAGATCAGCAACAGGGATCTATGAAAGCAAACCAACCAGGAACCGATTGTGAAACAAATAGGCAGGAAGAAATGAAGATGGATTGGCTAGCCATACTCTAAGGAAACTATCTAGTGACATCACTAGACAAGCCACTGCTCGAGTAGAACCCGAAAGGGAAGCGGTGAGTTGGTCGTCAGTGCAAGGGTGACTTGGAGGAGGTCATGTGAAGAGGAGATGGAAACGTGTGGGCAGACATGGAACCAGGTGAAGACTCTAGCAGAGAACAGAACGCAATGGATACGCACGGCTGAAGCCCTATGTTCCTGTAGGAATTAAAGGATACAATAATAAATAATAATAATCTCTCGTTATCATTGAACAGTCAAGAACTTGATAAAATTATCAAATAATAGAGAAGATGTTTAGCTCAGGCTGATGATGATAACTGTTAACGTTAGGTGAATGCCTCATCACCAGTATTTATGGCATTTTAATCATTAATTCCACTGAGAAATGTTTAAATCTCAACGTTTCCATATGGTGTTTTTTGCACACATCTAAAATAAAATGGAATCTGATATCTGAGCTAATGAAATTAGCTCTGAAAGTCTCACACAACCTTTTGATCAAACGACAATGATGAAATATCAAGACGAAGATAATCAATTTTCATATAACAGTCATTGCGATGGTCAGAACTCAAGCATTTCGGTCTGAATACTGGAACCACTCAATGTGTTCTTCTGTATAGCTCACAAAACTCCCAGGAGTTAGGCACAATTCAAGCATTATCAAATAGGCAATTTGAGTGATAGAAGTTGTCGTACTACTCGACAATAATAACATCTAAAATATAAAGCTATCTCAACACTCCTATTTGATAGCTACACAATCCAAACGTTCCTTAGGTGCAATTACCTTCTGCGCATCAAAATTAATTGACTAAATACAATTATAAATTTCCTGAGAATCAGTAGCAATAATGCCAACAAAATGAGATCAAAACACTGTCTGCAAGAATCTGGCAGACAGTCCAAGGTCAAACAATCACTCCGCGAAGTAACCCCATGTTGAAGATGTTGTCTAGAAGGACGACGAAAGCTTCGCAATTGAATTAACCACCAGCTCAAAGAACACAACTAAGTCAAAACCTCATGTTTATTGATAAGAATTTAGTAGCTACCTAATTATCCTGTCAGCAACTGGCAAACACTTGTCTGTGATCATCAGGGCAATGGTTTTGCATTCAGGCGATGATAATGTCAATGCATGATTTAATGCACTATGGGCAGTATTCTATTGTCACACAACTGGCAGCTTGCTTACGTAATACAACTTTCTGGGAAGAGCAATCATACGATTAGTTATGTTAGTATTTCAAGTAATAATAGTCGAACTCAGCTCCGTGGAGCACTCATCTGACCACTTGCATCATATTATTATGAATATTTCAAGGTAACAACACGAATAATCGAAATCTCTCAGCTGAATTTCATTCAATTTAGCTTTAACATTGGGATTATAATCTCCATGTAGTGCCTTAAGTGGATTATAATTTCGATATATTTGTCTGAAGCAACATATTTGCAATCTTCGCTATTAATCAGGTAATGACTATATATGTCCAAACCAAGTTCACTTTTAACAGTTTGAAAAAAAATTGGGCATTGGGTATACGATATTCATTATAATAAAGGTTTTTGTATTTCCCGATGAATGAAAAACAAAACGACATTGTTATTTTACTGACGTTTCACTATATAATACTTCTTTTAGCTTTATCAAAGTATTGTCAAACCAGAATTGACAAATTCTCAGCTTATATAGATAGCAACTTAATCATCGTTCATCAGCATGCGGTCATTTTTGCATTGTCAAATTGGCTAGTTTGTAAAGATAACAAAACCAGGTGTAGATTGTTGGATTTTATAAGTGTGTAAAATCATAAAAGCAATGTGTGTTTACATAATGAAATAGCTTATCATGTTTGTGTTGGTTTTGTCATTTCATGAAGGAGGGAGGTGTTGTAACCGGGTTAAATTCTGTTTTAGTCCATCATCCCTTTTCAGACAATTCGGATTCCACTTGATATGAAGTGCTTCTGATATTAGACGTTCTTCTTGATTTTTGAAATTTCTCTGAGTTATTTCAGTATTATCAGAATCAATTTTGTGGCCTGATTCTATAGCGTGTAGACCTATTGTTGATGATTTTTCAATGATTTTATTTTGTGGACACAATTAGATAGAGAATCTTTAGGGGCTTGGTCTTTTATATGGACGTTTTGAAGAAAACTCTGATGTCGTGCTTATTGAGTTCTCTTCTAATGTAGTCTGATGTCTCTGATCTATATGGAATGACAACTGTTGAGGTCCTATGTTTTCACAATACGTTTCTGACCATATTTAATAGCAGTGTTGATTTTGTTGGTGAAGTTCTTTGGGTAGTTGTTTTGCTTGACAGTCTCGGTAATGTTTGGTATTTCTTCTTCTTTTTCTTTCTCATCCGTTTACATCAAAGAGTGTGCTCATCTAAGAAGACTTGAAGCAACTGATACCTTTGCGCTGATGATCCGAAGTGTAAATATTTATTGGAGTGGGTTTTCTTCCTTATTATAGATATACTAAAATGTCCATTTTCCCTCCTCTTAACTAAGCAGTCTAGAAATGGCATTTGTGTGCATTCTTATGAAGGATGGTTGTCAGTAATAACTTGATTTCAAAGTTTATTATAATTTGATATTCAGGCAGCTTTAGGAATTAACTTTATGGAAACTTCACTCATATAAACCACACAGCAAAAGATAAAGTGAAGTAAGTAAGGTATCTCTATTATATGTACGAACACTTGCAAGAAAATTTCATGGTTAAATCTCATTTTTTTGCTTAGGATTATTGATAACGAATTGTTAATATCAACTTTTTTTGATATCAGTTAAAGAACCATTGAAAATCAAGGAGTACTGGAAAGTTTCAGCCTATAGTTTGGGACTCGCCGGAAGTATTCACCCACAGGGGTTCAAACACAGCACCTTTCGGTTGCAATGGAAGCTCTCAGACTGTTCAGCCACTGAGACTCAACTGTTTAATCACATTTACTTAGTATAATGAGTTATGTACACATTGCTGCATAATGGCACCGAATAATGATAAACTTGCCTTCTCTCTTCTTCCTTACAGCTCATGACCCTCTTTCCAACTTTTGCTACTAATGGGTGTGGACCGTCAATATTACTTCGTCTAGATGATGATGGAAATATAGCAGAGATATGGAAAGATCTTCATAATGAACTGCCTAGTGTCAGTGAGATACTAGAATACAATGACACACTTTACACGGGAAACTTCTACTTACCCTATATTGGTCGCTTGAAAAGACTGTCAAATTAGTGGCCAATATTGTTTTCCTAAAATAATTGGTGTTTTTGAAAGAAGAGTATCACTTCCTGAATAAGCCTAAAGAACCTATTTGTTTTACTCAGCAGATTACTCTTCAATACTGCACTTGTGTATTACTCTGTCTGTATCAAAAGTAATCTGTACTTTCACGAAGACCAATTTCCTACAGCTTATCTTTCAAGTAATGGAAAACGTTTGTTTTACTGTTCAAACTCTTTTTACAATAGTTTGTAGAATGTATAAAATGCACCTGTGACTTTTATGCAAACAGATGTCCCACTCTTTATTAACCGATAAAACTGTCTTATGTGATCAAGACTGTGACGTTCTCTAACTGATATCAATCCGTGATCAACTCGTAAAAGATAACTAACCCTTACAAACCAAACTATAGAAAATTAATCTGATGCTCGCTAGTGACTTGTTACAGGATGGAGTTTCCTGGAGTTCTAGTGAGGTCAAATTAGATGTCACATGTGTGGATGGATTTCCCACCAACGACAATGTTTGGGGTCGCACTGAATCACGAATGGGTAGAAGTTAGAATTCTTGGGCTGGCCAATGAATCGGGTCCCAGTGGCTGAATGGTATGTAACCTTGTATTGTAACCAGAAGGTCCTGGGTTCGAATCCCAGTGGGTGCGTACTGGCAATGATTCCCAAACTAGGATGAAACAGCTATCCAGTACTCCCTGGTTTTCAATGGTTCTCTAACTGATATCAATCCGTGATCAACTTGTAAAATGGTGTTTATTAATAAGGAGAGTATTTTTACTGCTTTACGGGAAGTGTTGAGTGAAGTAGGACGACTAACTTCACAACATTTTGATACTAAAGACAGTGGGAAAAGAAATCCACATCAGCATACTTTTCCTTTTTGTTATCAGCTAGAAAGTACAGTAATAGTTTTAGTCTGTTGCATATAATAGTTGAACCGCAGAAATATGCAACCTCCTGTTTATTAGTTATATCGTTCAATCTCTGTTGTCACTGAAGTAGGTGGGAAAATTATCTTTTAGTTTCAGTTGAAATGTGCGCTTCATATCAGACAGGAGATTAACTTCAGAACATATTTCATGAAAACAGAAATGCTATTATAATTATTATTCCCTTGGGTTTCAAGGGGAACACAAGGCTTCAACAACACATTTCCAATTCCTGCTTTCTCAGATATAAAGCACTTCTATGCCATATCTTCGCGTTTCTTCGGCCACTTGGGCAGCCTTCCCAGTCTCGTACATTGTATGGACATTCCACGTCCCCATTCTTATTCTTGCTTTCATTGAAAGAAGACACATCGGCTGGCTGGCTGACTGGCTTCCGGATGGCTGGCTTTCACCAGCCCGCGATATTTCACCTCTCCGATTCCAGCAAAGAATAAGATAGTTATTTGAATTTTATGTATTTTTAATTTATTTTCTGTGCGTTGAAGTTTCTCTAGCGGTTTAATAGGTTTAGTGGTGTCGGGTTGCTAGCCAGCCTCACGCACAACCCTCCCTTTTTACTTGGGCTTGGGACCGGCTAAAAAACTGGCGATCTAGTAAAGTAGGCGAGGTTAACAGAAATGTTAACTGTCATGAATTTAAAACAATTGGAATTACAACTGTGTAATAACAGTAATATTCTAAAGCTTCTGGATTTAGTCACTGTTAGAAAGCCATTGAACATACTGAACTTGGGTTATGCCCAGACATTAAATGATTTATAATTACTTTGATGGGTCGGATTACGTAACCTTGAATCAATCTAATACATGAAATATTGACGATGAATCAACAATGCTTATAGAATTTAACCTAGGTACTCACAAACAATGGTATTGTTGTGTTCCTCTATTAACTTTAACCAAACGCTTCTATAACTAATTCATTTACCCGCATTAGACTTTTACACAAACTGGAAGACATGCAAGTGAAAAGCAACAAGTTAGCAGAAGAAGCATCAAAGATAGGACTTCAGGTGAACATTGATAAAACAGAGGTGATGAAAACTCCTGGGCAACACCACCAACAGCAACAACAACAATTGACAACAATCAGCATAAGTGGGAGGAACCTGAAAGAAACAACCTCCTTCACCTACCTACCTGGGAAGCATCGTCTCAACTACAGGCGGAACTGACGAGAATATCAAAGCAGTGAGAATAAGGAAAGCAAGACAAGCTTTCACTACTCTCAATTCTGTGTGGAGGTCAACAGCACTCAGCATCAAAACGAAGATAAGATCCGGATTTTCAACTCCACTGTGAAGTCAGTGCTACTATACGGATCAGAGACTTGGCCAGGGCGTCATAAAGAGCATCTCAAACAAACTACAGCATCTCAAACAAACTACAAACAAACTACAGACCGTCTTCGCTCAATACCACTCAAGACCAGATGGCCGGCCAGAAAAGATCAGCAACAGGGATCTTTGGGAGCGAACCAACCAGGAACCGATTGTGAAACAAATATGCACAAGGAAATGGAGACGGATTGGCTATTCTCTGAAGAAACCATCAAGTGACATCACTACACAAGCCATTGCTCGAGTGGAACCCGGCCGAAAGGGAAGCGGCGAGTTGGTCGTCAGTGCAAGGGTGACTTGGAGGAGGTCATGTGAATAGGAGATGAGAGCGTGTGGGCAGACATGGAGCCAGGTGAAGACTATCGCAGAGAACCGAACGCAGTGGATACGCACGGCCGAAGCCCTATGTTCCTGTAGGAATTAAAGGATACAACAATATAATAGTAATAGTTTTGGTTTGTAAGGTTTAGTTTTGTTTTAACGAACCCCAGTGGGTGCGTACTGCCGATGATTTTCCACACTAGGATGAAACAGCTGTCCAGTACTCCCTGGTTTTCATTGGTTCTCTAATTGATATCAATCCGTGATCAAGTCGTAATAATGTTATATATGTTTAGGGAATTTTTTACCGTTGTATAATTTAATATCAGTTTTTGATTATTCCTATGTACACTGTTTACTTCTGTTAGCGATTTTGCTCATAATACACTTTCTTAAGTTTTAACTTGTACGTTTTGATACAACATTATTTGTATTTGGTCAAACATAGCGTTTGGCGCATCGTAGAATGTGAATACACGATTCTGTTATGACACATTGATCGAAGTTGGAAGCTAGTGTACAACAGCATGTCAGCTAACCAACATCTGACTTCGGAAACAACCTGATCATGCCCTACCTAAGTGCTTAGCGTAGTTTACAACCTTTTTAGAAGTCTTTCAGACTTTCGATTAGCTATTTTATAAGAAATAATGTATAAGCACAGTTATATTCAAGTATTATGAATTTCTAAGTATTGCTTTTGTAGGGAATTTGTTTGATTGGTTGGAGGATTTCATTATGAGCTGACATCAGTTAGAGAACCATTGGAAAACCTACTTGGGAGTACTGTGAATTTATTTATAAGTAATAAATCTCTTGACAATCGAAATGAGGAGCATAGCTCATAAAAAGCAAGAAATGAAATAGATTCCAATACAGAGTTCATTCAATAGGCTCAGCTACTAAATTTCAATTTTTTAACTAATGAATAACATGGGTATTTCCGAAAAATGTTTATTGTAGTGTTATTGTGTTCCATGAGGTGAAATATTCAACTGAAAAGTTTTCTTTGTTATTTTCTATGAAATCTTCACCACTAACTTTATCAGCTGCCACTGACTAACATCATAATGTTTCCTGTTCGAACAAAGGAGCTAAATATGCTCAATGTATGCTCATGTATATTAATGAGTAAGCGGCCTCCCTAATTATCAGCAAGGTTTTATCTTACGAAATATATTCATACACAGATTTGAATTTTAAACCGTGTTATCTCATCATGATATGAAATGCAATAGAAACATTACTGATTAAAACTTATACTCTAAACTTGACTTCGAGTTGAAGCATACGTTGAAGATGCTATCTAGTAAGATAACGAAAGGTTCGTAACTTAAATATCCAGCTCAGAGAACACACAACTACACCGAAATTATCCACCTTAGCTAAACATTTTCTCCATTATATCTATATTTATTTGTGCATTGAAGCAGAAAATAACATTTTAATTAAACACTATCGGAAATAAATGATACCAGTAAGCATCTTTGGTGGAAACCACTCTGAAAACAAGTCTTAACTGAGATGAAGTTTTAAGAGAGTTCTCTATAAAGGTTACGTCTTTATCAGCACATAAAAATATATCTCAAGCATTGACTATAAATCCTAACATCACACTAATCGTTTGTTAATCATACATGTCCAAACTGTCTAGTGATAAAATTCTGTCTAACAGAAGCCATATTTTACTGGATTACAAGAATTATGTGCTTTTCACTATTTCAAGCATACATCTGATTCTGTTCGTCAATCAAACTTGTCAAAATCTGTAATCTATTCTACCTTAAAATATGTAACTTACAAGGCATACAAATATTGTCTGTCACCTGTCAGAAATCCCACAGATAATCAGTCACCGGATAAGGACTAAGAAATACATAGAGAATCCAACAGAATATGTGAATATGTCTAACAGAAATGTTTCACGACCACCAGTGTTTATTTCCGTACATATAATCCACTGGTAAAATAAGAAGTAAAATATGTAACTACTGAACTGTCTGAGTTCTGGAAATCACTTGATATAGCCAGCGTTACATTTTATTAGTGCATTTGTTTAACTAAGCAGACAGCTCCACTTCAATGTTCAAGTTTATATTAACGAATGAGCAAATAGATGACAGCATAATTCTACAGTTAAATTAAAACGAAACAAAAGTCAGCCTTTTGAAGACGTAGGATTTAGCTGCCCTCCTATAGATAGGTGAACCCATCATAGAATTTTCATGCGAAGCTTGATACGTGAAATACTATTGTAAGAATAAAACCAAGAAAAAGTGTGCTAGATGAAAGAAATGGGAAACAAATGCAATCAGGAATAATATTTTAACTTCTCCGTTAGTAAAAATGGCAGAAGACGAAGAAGCAGAGAAGACGTAACTTCAGGCAATCACAGAGAAGACACAGGTGATGAAGATACTGAACCACAACCCAAGAAGAAATCAGTCATCATCAACTAGAGAAATGTAAACAGAAATCATCTCCTCTACTTACACGACATGGACAGCATCGTTTTAATTACAGGCAGCACGAATGGTGACGTCAAAAGCAGACAGGATAGGACAGGCAACACAGACCTTCATTAATCTGAATTCAATGTGAAATTTGATGCACGCACCATAAGGGACAGGGTTCAGACTTTCAACACTACTGTCGAGCCAGGGTTTCTCCTTGATTCAGAGACTTATCGTTTCTAAAAGCATTTTCAACAGGTCGCTAACTATCATCATCGCCTCCTACTTTCATTGGCCTGATAGTGAAGATGAGATGGCCGTCAGGAAAGTATACAGAACAAGGGACTCACTCTAATGGATGAGTGACACACTCACCCTAGGCAAGCCATCGAATTGAATCCTAATGGGGAGCGTGGAATTAGGCGCTCGAGGTTAACATGCTGAAGAGTATGTGAGGAGAAGATGAAAACTCATGGGCGACAATGGAGCCAGCTAAAAATGACTGTAGAGAACAGAATGGAATGGAGTTTGGTGGTATATTAATGTTTGATTAAAATCAGAAAAGAAGTTAACTTCTTTTAAATAGTTTATTAGATTACTACTTATTTCAGTAATTCATCAATTCACAAAGATGAAAGGTTTTAGTACAACAAGATCAGATGAAATCATTACAAAATCCTTTTTGAGACTTTATAAATTAATATGACAACAATAGGTCCAAAATATGCAGTTACCAATAAATTTTAAAAAAGTATCAAATCGATAATCTATTGAAGTTACAAAAACAAAAACTGCACACAACATGTTGAAATATTGAAAAGTCGGTAATTCTTCTTCATGCATGTGATAAAAAACACACAATCAAAATAAAGTGTTGGCTTGTATGACATTCCATTGATTTTAGGGTAGATGTCGTCACGAGCCTACTCAAACACCTGGATAAGTCTGGCTACACATGTTCAGAAAACGTATGTCGAAAATCATGTAATGTTTCGTGTGCGAAATTGTGAAACGTATCTTACGGCAACGGTCCCACCAACAAAATTTGGGTTCATACTATCTAAATTAAATACTTAGATTAATGAATTGGCAGGCTAAAAGCTAAATCTCGTGACGAGTTTCATACTCAATATCAGTATAAAGGTAACGACGATTTGATACCACAAAAGTATATTCAATCAATACATAGTGCGAAGGCTAAAATGCGATGCCTAGAGCCATAAATAAATGAGCGAAGCAATTATGCAGATAAAAGTAGGCAAAAATACGCTGTTAGTATAAATTTTTTACAGCGATGTGATGCGGTTTCTTTTACGTTTACTTGCTAAGTGAATTATCAGTCAGTGAGTTGAGGAGAATTTGATTTATTCCGTCAATAAACGATATCATTTTGGTAAACATTGAAAGTCACCGAAAATAATGAATGTCAGCCTCGTCCAGTTTCAGGCATCTTCTAGTACTACACACACACACGTATGATCCGATCATAGATGAAATCTAGAACATTCACATTACGAGGTAGGCACATTACCATTCAGAACAACACATTTAAGCGAACAATATTGTTTTCAATTAGATCTCATCAGACTTAACTCTAACATACATAACTTTACAAATAAAAATTCAAATATGAATCAATCATGGTGTTTTGTCTATAGGATAATAAGATGGTGAATATAAATTGTGCAATTAATCATAATAGTAGTAATAATATTAATAATGTTTAATTGGTTGATGATGACTTGCACTGGAATCCAGGATGCTCATTTCGTCTCATTTGGGACTTTTCATCTCGATGTACCTGCATTCCTCAGTGAGTGATGATGTTCTCATTGAAGCATCTGCACAAGACGCCGACATGTCAACCTGAGAACGAGCACTTTGGTTCAGTCAATCGACAGAAAAATCTAAAATTCAATTAAAATAAAATTATAATAATGGTTCTATGAATAAAAAGGGTGAAAAGCTGGGGTGATCTGTGATAACACGAATGACGAAGAACAGTATGATTGGCGGTCGAGTAGCCACCTAAAGTGGGCTAGAGAGAACAGGATGAAATGGCGATGTGTTCCTGAAAACGTATGTTCCACTTGTAACCCCAGGGGATAACAATAGTAATAAATACTTAAATCGCATTCGACACATGTCACATTTTCTTAACTGTTACATAACGAATGACAGCAGAGTTCATACCCCACATTCCCACGCACATTCTAAAATCGTGTGCTGACGCTATATGTATAATCATTTCCTATTCGTCACATTTAATTCATATTTTGTAGGTTTTGATGTTCTCTACGTAAGCCTTTCGAATTTAATTACGCTTTAGATTTTGCTTACTAACACAATATCAGTAGCCTAAGACATTATCTGAGAATTTTGCAAGTTCTATCCAGGTTTTTCCATTATTTCATCATTCCCCTCCTCTTAGGCGTAGCACACATCCTCCAATAAATATCACAGTGTACTTTGCATGTAGTCAATGTTTATCAACGGAAGTCATATAAAAATTAACATGATTTTCACTCTACCCTTTATTTTCTACAAGCTTCATATTCCGTGATTTGGTTAAGTCCCTCAGTTTCATTTATCTGGCAGCATATCAACAAAATGCACATTTGACTAAAAACGGTAGTGCTTTTGGTTTGAGATGCCATGGTAGTCAAATGAGTTGCAGAAAGTCCTGTATAACAAGATCACATCACTAATAACATAAACTTAAATCGGCAGAACTTGGAAAACATCCTAATAAATGAGATTGTGAAGAGGTAAGCAGCGAACACGCATTTAGAACAAGTTGGTTGCATGCTTCAAGAAGTGTGTCAAACGCATCGATGTAAATTTTAAGTACAAGTCAAATTGTGATGTGAGCATATTTCGTGTGAACTCTTAACAGTAGAAGAATAAACTGGACCATGCAGCCCAACAAGTAGAGAAAATCAATACTCTCCAAATTTATGCTCACAAAATTTCCCACAATAAGGAATATAAAATTTGATGGAATTATGATTTAAGTATAAAAGTAACTTTTGGAAAATAGTTCAGCCTTTGCAATATGTTCAATAGACGAATAATAATAATAATAAAAATGAGTAGGTGTCTAAAAATTGCTGAAGCATTTTGTTATTCCTTAACTGAATTTTTCAGTTGTTAGATGTAAACATATTCAAATGACAACTGGTTACCATAGTTATTTTTGTACTATCCTAGTAAAACGATATAACTCGTCTCCATAACATCCAATACGAAATATTTTATTGCACAAATCCAACTCTTATAGAGTGTTCATTTTATCTGATTAGCGGAAATAGCATTTGCCAGTTTAAAGTAAAACAATTCAAGAATAAATAACTATTCTCGTCATTGCAGCTACAAGGCTTTAAAATATTCTTGACTGGACACCAGTCAGTAACTAGTGTAATGTGGGTGGGTGTCTAGTTCTATCGTTGGTGCAAACTGAATTCCATCAGTCAAGTTTGCAACGAGGCCGCTATGCTAGGTGGCTGGCCATCACGGTGGACTGTGAATTCCCGGTATTAGATGATTGGAGGTAGTAGTATCCAATCAAAATTATCTAATACAGTCCTGCAAGAGGTGAATTGCAAGCCTGAATAGCTCAGTGGTAACGTGTCTGACTGCCTCAGTGTGTGGCGAGGGTTCAAATCTCGGAAGGGACATCACTTCCTTCGAGGTACCAGATACGCCTTGCTGACTGATGAGTGCCAACTGGCACAAAACCTAGGCCAAGCAAGGCTTTCAGCGATTGCCTCCAGCCATCTAGTACCAGTAATGATTGATTCACGTTGTTTTTTATTCATATTCTGATTTCATTCCGTCTTAACTGGTTTAGTGTTGTATTTTGTTCTAAAAAATTATTATGAATGAAGTCTGAATTCAGGGGATGTATTTTTTATGCCACATAACTGAATTACAGCTGAATTTATGATACTGAAAGTGACTCTGTATTTTTTTTGGTGCATAGACATATATCATGTGAAAAGATAAATTAGATGGTTAACTTGTGATGATGGTGTGATACAGACAATGTGTGCCAACGGAATATTATTCCCCCAAATTCCCACAGTTCAATACAGCATTACCAACAGAATACGGAATATCTATCTATTTGAACATTCTATTTGATTGATAGATACTTTTTCCACACTTATGTACTGCAGAATACCATGTATATTTAAACATTCTTTTTCATGTCGTTTGATGTAAACCATAATCATACGCTCAGTGATTGGTTAAAGATTATAAACTGTAGATATTTAAACAGCGGTTTGATCAATGAAAAATATACGTTGGCTTACGTGTCTTGCCTTATACTGTTACAAACTTATTTTGAACTTTTTGGCATGCTTTCGCAACCAATGAGAAATCTTGAAGCTTGATTGTTTTATTCACTGTCAGACACTAAGATGAAGTCTGTGAACCTCTTTGATGACCAACAGCCCTAGAAAGATGTATGAAAATAACTTACAACACTATTACAAAATTCGTTTCATTTTTCACAGCTGTTAGTGATCGAGAAACCTCGCCTAGATTACTAGGTCACTAGTATTCTAGCCGGTCCCAAGCCTGGATAAAGAGGGAGGGTTGGGGCGTGGTGCTAGCAACTCCATCCCCAAAACTTAACCAAATTGCTACAAAAGCTTCAACGTACAAACATATTAATAATTCTAAAAATACAAACAATAACCTTATTTTTCGCTGGAATCAGGGAAGTGAAATGATGCAGGCTGGTGAAAGCCTTCGGGAAGCCAGTCAGCCGATGTGCCTTCTTTCCATGAAAGCAAAAATAAGGATGGGGACGTGGAATATTCGTACAATGTACGAAACTGGAAAGGCTGCTCAAGTAGCCGCAGAAATGAGGAGATATAAAATAGAAGTGTTGAGAATCTGTGAAAGCAGATGAAACGGATGTGGAAGGAGCCAACTATCAACTAGAGAGAGAATAATCTACTCTGGTCACCCACAGGACAGCCACGAGCACACCGAGGGAGTAGCCATCATGATGTCACCAACAGCGGCTAAAGCTTTCATGCAGTCGGAACCAATCTCCTCCAGGACAGCCAGGTTCAACTCAAAAAGATAAAAGGTTACAATCATTCAATGCTATGCGCCTACAAACGTCTCAGAACAAGAGAAGAAGGAGGATTTCTACAGAAAAATACAAGCAGTAATGGACAACGTCCCAAAGAGCGATATCAAAATCCTGATGGGTGATATGAATGCGAAGCTGGGGGGAGACAATACAGGAAGAGAACTCAACATGGGTCGTGAGGCCCTCGGTGAAATGAACGAAAATGGTGAACTCTTCTCAGACTTCTGCGCCTTCAATGATTTGGTGATTGGTGGCAGTGTGTTCAAACACAGGGATATACACAAGCAGACATGGATTTCACCAGATGGACACACTAAGAACCAGATAGACTTCATTTCAATCTCAAGGAAGTGGAGACGGAGCCTACTGGACACAAGGTCGAGGAGAGGAGCAGATGTGGGTTCAGACCACTCTCTAGTACAAGGGACTTTCAAGGAGGAAGTGGAGATGGATTGGACGCTCGCTTAGTAGGCCGCTGGGTGACATCGTGCGTCAGGCCAGCACTCGAGTGGAACCCGAAAGGGAAGCGGCGAGTGGGACGTGCAAGGGTGACATGGAGGAGATCGTGTGAAGAGGAGTTGAGACAGTATGGACTAACATGGATGCAAGTGAAAAGTACAGCAGAAGACAGAAGCAAGTGGATGCGTGCATTTGAAGCCCTATGTTCCACTAGAAACCCAAGGGAACAATAATAATAATAATAGTGATCGCGATCACAGAATATGATTTCATTGCTTACCAATCGTACATAGGCATTAGTCGTCATTTTAAAGATTATATTCGTATAAATATCAATAGATTTTAAGAAATTAGAAAATTGATGAAAGATTGCATAACACTTACTAGAGATGGGATGTCAGACTGATTTTAACAGGACCAAAATTCTACAGAAACGTTTCCAACTCAGATAAAAGTAAGATTGACTGTAGAGTCTCTATTGATACGCGTTAATCCTAAAAGTTTGACTGAACGTGATGGTGTGATGTTAGCAGATGCATATAAGTTCTAATAAACAAGTTTAATAGATTTGTATCACTAATTTACACATCTACTTATTATCTTAATTTATCTGGATTATATGAAGGCAACATATTTTTATTGAGATTATCAATATTTTCCGTTATGGTTTATACGGTATCAACGCTTCAACTGATATGCTGTTGATTTACAGTTGTAACGCACACTAACGTTATTTTATTACGTTAATGAAGGCAAACAATCTGCGATTCTTCACCTTTATATCACACACAAATACGCATTTGCACAAAGTACAGATTCTTGTATTAAATCAATTTAAACATAACCCTTAAATGGCAATTCATATATAAAGTACATTCTTATACACACAATGTATGTTTACACTGTGTACAACTGAAAAGATTAGAAATAATTTTTGTTTTGATGATTAATCATAACTCAGACATGATTAATGGAGAATTCTGAATACAGCATGTGATCTCCCATTAATGTAAACAAAAACAAAACTCCACTTAGTTGATTATTTAATTCAATTTTAGATTTTCCCGTCAATTGATTGGACTGAAGTGCTCGGAATGCAGGCACATCCACTGACTGACGAGTCCTAAATAGGACTAAATGCGCGCTGTCCTGGATTCCACTGCTAGTCACCATCCACCAGTTAGCTTTATTACATACCCAGACACAGTCGAAGCATCTACACAAGAAGCTGACATGTCAACCTGAGACCGAGCACTTCGGTTCAATCAATCGACGGGAAAATCTAAAATTGAATTAATTAATTAATATGACCCATTGCACAAGAGGTAGTCCTCGCGGCCCAAGTAGTCTAGTGGTTAGCGTTTTGGAGTTTGAGACTATGGGCACTGGTGCGAAAATCATCACTCACTGTAGAATGCAGGTACATCCATTGACTGACGAGTCCCAAATAGGACGAAATGTGCATCCTGGATTCCACTGCTAGTTACTATCCACCAATTATCCACTTAGTATTCCTTATCACTTTTTCCTACACCCTACATTAAGAGTAAATCATAGTGACTTGAGAAAAAACTGAATTACAGTGACTACGGTAAATCCTTCCATAGTCGGTATCCTCTGGTCACCAAAAGTCAGCGAACTGCAATGACCACTAAATAATCTTGTGATAACTTGACGAGACATTAGGTGGTAACTGGTGACATGAGTCTAGTCCTTTGTTTGGTGTAGACTAAATTCTATCAGCCAAAATCCCAATGTGACCATCATGTTAGGTTGGTAGAGACTTGCCATCATGAGGTAATCTGAATTGTTGTTAACAGATGGTTGGAGGCAGTTGCCAGAATGATCTAGGCCTACGTTTCGTGCCTGTTGATACTCACCAGTCAGCAAGGCGTATCTGCAATCTCTTGAAGGAACTCATATCCCTTCTGAGATTCAAACCCGCGTCACCCAGTGCTGCAGTCAGAGACGTTACCACTGATCTATTCGAGCTAGCGATTGACCTCCTGTAGGACTGTATTGGATACTTTGATTGGACACTAGTAACTAGTGTGGTGTGTCTAGTCCTTTGTTTAGTTCACACTGAATCCTATCAGTCAAGACTGCAGATACAGCGTACCGATGAGTGTCATCAACCACGAGTGAACCTAAGTGCAAGTCTTCCTGCTGATTGCCTCCAACCATCTAATAACAACAATAGTGTAATATATACATGTATATAAAAGTTAAGCCATGTGAGCAGTCAAACAGTTCCATTAATCCAGGTGTCATATGTCATTACTGAATTATTTAGACATAATAACACTGGGTCTTTGTTACTCTGTAACAAAATAAAAACAGAATCAGTCTACTTATCATGTTTTTCAAGAATGACCACGAAGTGATATCAGTTAGAGAGCTATTGAAAGCCAGGAAATACTGGACAACCGTTTCGTCCTAGTTTGGGACTCATCACAGTAATTCCATTATGGGTAAATTTTATTTTGATAGAATCTCACAGTGTTATACAGTAATATTTACTGATGACGTTTCGAGCACAATTTATTGCTCATAATCATATCAAGTTAATCGCACGACTCCCTAAATTCATTTATATAGTTCCATTGTTTTTCACTTGATTTGATTGGTAGTATAACACTGTGAGACTCTATCAAAATAAAATTTACCCATAATGGAATTACACTCTACCACAGTGCCCAAGTTTTATTCTTATATCACTCATCACAGTACTCACCCACCGGGATTGGAACCTAGGATCTTCTGGTTACAAGGCAAGCTCGTATAACATTCAACCATCAGGACCCGACTGTATTTTTTGTCCTTATAATAAAAACAGTAAATATATCATGTAAATGTCAGTCTATTCATGTGTTACATGTATGAGTATAATCGATTGAATACGTCAATGTTTTCTAGAGATTTTTCAGATTCTGGTTTCGACATTCTCATCCATCCCTCCGCCTGAAGTAGAAACGTTGCTTCTTAGATAAGTGAGGAAATTGACTTCCTTCAAAATTCTCCTGTTGATAACTGTCAAGGAACTCAACCCTAAGTTCCTATTATTTGTGAAGACGCTCCGAGCCGATAATTACTATGTATGTTTCTCGACTTTAACTCCAAAACACCAGTGCTTGTTAGAAGGTTGTATTGTTTGGTAATTAAAATCAAGATAATTACAAGTCTATAAACAAATGTTTTACACTAAATACAATGTACTTTTATTCGTATTCTTTCGTCTTCTCCCAACTTGTACACGACTGAACCATTTGCGCCTTCGAGTTGCCCACCAATGGCTACCAGTTCCAATAAACAAACGTTCAATGTTCGTGTCCATTGACAATATTGATTGGTACTTGTTGTTGTTGATTGGGTAACCTCACCTCTGTCTTCTCTGTATGCACTTGAAGTCCTGTCTTTGCTGCTTACCTCTTTTGTCAGCTTGTTGGTTTTCACCTGAAAGTGTTCGAGTTTCTATGACATTAGACATAAGTCGTACACAAAATCCGAATATTCTTTAGTCTTATTATCAGTCCAGCGTATTCCTGTCTTCTCACTCCACCATATTCTGACGCATAATCCAGTCCACCACAACTAAGAATATCATCGGTGATAATCGGCAACCTCTTCTTACTCCTGTATTCCCTTAAAACACTTGTCTGAGTTTTTCACTGGGAATCAATTCGCATATGATATTGTCATATAATCAGCTGTTGAATGAGGTTGATAAAGATTCGGGCAATGAATGCCATAGTGTTGAAGTAGTTTCCAAATTACTACTCGGTGAACGTTCTCTGGTGAAGGGCTTTTCGGAGCCGATGAAGTTGGGGTAGAGGTTTGACTGCCATTCTATACATTGTTCTATGACGATGCGTAGATTTGCAACGCTTAGCACATGATTTGCATTTTCTTTACGACGAAATCATCAACAAGGCTGTACATTCGTGTATTTATAATAAATGGGTAGGAAAGTTCCAGAATAATTTCTGGTCAAGGGTCAGATTAATTAAATTACAATTAGCCGCTAGCCTACGACTAACGTTTTCCTGCAAGAAACTGTTCAACTAGAACGTGAAAGACAAGCTGTCGCATTGGGCCACTTCAGCGTGCATACACCAGTTTACTTGCTCTTGCGGAGCTAAGTATATCAACCGCACCATACGCCAACTTGAAAAATGCGCTCGTGAACACTATCCGGCCTGGCTAGTAAAAGGAGAACGAAAACGTGTATACAGTTCAGTGACAGAGCATCTGGTCAACTCAGGACATTCAGCGCCATTTGAGAAATCCTTCAAAATAATATACGAGATTCAGTCAAACCTATCAAAGGGAGTCAAATCAAGACATCTTGGCATAGCCAAGACAATAGCCATCCAAAAGCTCAAACCTAAGCTATATATCCAAAAGAAATACGTTCAACCCTTGTCCCTGCCGTGGCCATCATAAACAGGTAATTCTTCTAATAGTGACTATCCCATTGACTTTCATATCCGAACTTCCTATCTATTTTGTTATTTTATCATTTCTACATATTTAATCCCTAACTTTATCAACAATTATTCGTCACATTAGTTATGATCTCACTAGATTTTTTTATCCAAACATCCTGTATATTTTGTTATTTCTACATTTCTAACTCCCAATCACACAATATGTCAATCTCCTAAGTAATTATGATACTACTTTGTTTGAGTTTTATCAGTCCAACTGTTTATCATGGCATTTTAATTCTTAATTGTAATTGTATTAATTTGACCCTTGACTGGAAATTATTCTGGAACTTTCCTACCCACTTATTATAAATACACGGATGTACAGCAATGTTCATGATTTCGTCGACAAGAAAATTTTCTTCGCTGCCACTGTCTTTTTGTTCCCTATGATCCAGTGTGTATAACCCGTGATTTGATTTGCATTTCTTGAATGTAGATTGTCCCAGTTGAAGTACTGCATCCAGTACATCCTTTAGTCTCTCCAGAATGATATCACACAATATTTCGCTTAGCATGGACGAGAGCATTATTCCACGCCATTTCTTAGGGATGCGTAAGTCAACCTTCTTTGGTAGTTTTACAAGGTAGCCTTTCTTCCCTTCCAAACGTTCTTATAATCGTGGCATTAGCATATCAGTTACAGTTTCTGGGTCCGTTTCCAATGTTTCTTGAGGAATTCGGTCTGGTCCTTCTGCGATCCCAACTAGCTATCAGTAGCTTGATTTCAATCAACACTTCTGGTTTTATTTGGAGGATCGGTATCCTATTGGTAGTTCTTTGACTGTTGGTGGTGAAAGATAATGCGAAACTGAGTACACATGGCACTACAAGCATCCGCCTATTATACAAAATGACACGTAGTACTTTATATGTGCCCGTTAAATGTAGAAATAAACTCATTTGAATAATTATATGTTTAAAACTTGAAACTTTTTGTAGTATTTAATTCTCTGTTTGGTTATTTTTCTATACAGACCACACAGTGAGACAGTATTATTTACTGGGTGGCTTATTGAACACAACTCATGTCTCATAAACAAATCAAATATAAGTCCATAAAATCAATTGTTCAATTTTACAGTTTTAGATCATAGGAGTTATTAAAAAGACAATTGCAGCGAAGAAAATTTTCTTATCGACGAAGTCATCATCTAGGCTGTATTTATATCAAATGGGTGGGAAAGTTCCAGAATAATTTCCGGTTAAGGGTCAAATTAATAAAAATTACAATTAGGAATTAAAATGACATAATAAACAAGGGGGCGGATAAAACTTGAACAAAGTAGCATTATAATAACTAAGAAGATTGACACTGTGCAATTGGGGGTTAGAAATGTAGAAATAACAAAATATACAGGATGTTTGGATAAAAAACTAATATGATGAATAATTGTTTATGCAATCAGGGATAAATATGTAGAAATAGTAAAATGACAAAATAAACAGGAAGAGTGGATATGAAAATATGGTAGTGTAGACAGGGATTAAGAAAAACTTAAAATAACATGAATAAACAGGAAGTTTAGATAAGAAGGGCGATGAGATTGTCATTACTAAAAAAAATTTTACCTGTTTATGATGACCATGGCAGGGACAGGGGTTGAACGTAATTTTTTTTGGATACAAAGCGTGGGTTTGAGCTATGCGCAGATGTCTTGATTTGACTTCCTTTGATAGGTTTGACTAAAATCTTGTATATTATTTTGAAGGATTTTTTGAAAGGCGCTGAATGTCCTGAATTGACCAGATGTTCTGTCACTGAACTATATACCCACCCATTTTCGTTCTCCTTTTACTAGCCAGGCTGGGTAGTGTTCGCGAGCGCGTTTTCCAAGTCGGCGCATGGTACGGCCGATGTACTCATCTTCACAAGAGCAAGTAAACTGGTATATGCACGTTGAGGTGGCCCAATGCGACAGCTTGTATTTCACGTTCTGGCTGAACAGTTTCTTACAAGAAAACGTCAGTCGTAGGCTCACGGTGAAGTATGTTTTTGATCATTCTAACTTATATTAACAGTGATAGAATTTTCTTTACACTGGAGGTTGGTGTTGAACCGTTCCCGTTGTTTGTATTTTCAGTTACTTCGGTTACAAACCTCTTACTATGTTAAATTTCAGAACTTTTAATTTACCACCTTCTATTGTATGTTTGTGTCTGCACAGATGAAGTGATTTAGCTGAGTATTTTTGCCTAGATTTCTTACCTTAGTGAAGTCAACTCACTTTCTATAATATCCTTCTTTATTACATAGAGGCTAATATCTGAACAGTCTGTGAATTACCTATACAAGTCAGCAACAAACCTGATATATCAAAAACTTCTTCCTAACTTTTAAGCTTGAATTACTCCCTAATTTCCGACCGATGTCATTTATTTCAATATAGAAATATATATTCTATGTGTGTTCAATCCTGGAAACGAAGTTATTACGTTTTTTCTCACATTATGTCAAATCACCGACATCTTATATTCAAAGAATTTGCTATATTTAAAAAACAGACTTGTTTAAAAAGGTACATTATGTATTACACTAGCCAAAGAATCATTGAAAATTGTAGTTAAAAGCTTTCATTGGTAAAAAGAGAATTCGTTTTTACAGAAATTTCCAATAAGCAACTTACCATGACTACATGAATTATCTTCTGATATCTATGGTGAGCCATTTTTACTTGATATTGATTCAATATGAATGACTCCAGCCTTATCATAAAGCTTGAATTTACTACTTACAAAGTTTATTAACAGTGTGTACACACTATTAAATGACTAGAACTTAAAAACAACGGATTTAAAAATCTACAATATCCAAAAGAAATTAACAAGCCAACAGGAATTCCAGGTGAAGTATTCTTCTTCTATATGTGATAGCCTGGTTTTTGGACATAACACTATTATTACTTTTGTTAAACACTGTTCAAGTGAAAGAATGCAAGATCGATGTGTTTATTTAAAAATAAACAATGAATAAAAATAATATGAAGGGTAGGAATTTTATTTTAGTTATTACATAAGTGTAGTTAGTGGCTTTCTTGTAAAATCAGTAATTTTCAAGTGTTGATTTGTAAGGATTTAATTTGTTTTCCAAGTTTGAACATGGATCTATATCATTTAGAGAACCACTCAAAACCAGGGAGTAGTTGCATTGTAACCAAAAGATCCTGGGTTTGAACCCCAGTGGGTGCATACTGCTGACGATTCCCAAACTAGGACGAAACAGCCGTCAAGTACTCCCTGGTTTTCAATGGTTCTCTAACTGATATTAATCCGTGGTAAAACTAGAAAAAAAATCAGTAATACCAAGCAATTGTCTAGTATATCTTTATGTAATTACAGAAAGCATTTAATGTAACTACTATGTCTCCATGTCACTGAGGTGTCAGCATCGGTGGCACAGAGGTTAGGACTCTTACTGACCATGCAAACTGTCCGTAGTTCTATCGTCTACCGAAAAACATCTGATATCAATTGGTCGGTTTGTAAAATCTAGGCTACCGATATCATAATATACCGGTGGATGCCATATTCATCGACCTGAGCAAGGCGTTTGACAGGGTTTCTCATTCAGGTCTTCTAGTAAAGTTAGGTAGTCTGGGAATCAATAAAGTGGTTGCCGACTGGATTCAAGACTTTCTAAAGGACAGAAGACAAAGAGTACGAGTTAACGGGGTTTTATCAACATGGGAATCGGTTAAGAGTGGCGTTCCTCAGGGTACAATTCTAGGCCCACTTCTTTTCCTGATTTATGTTAATGAGATTCCATCGGTAGTTAAGTCATCCTGCTTACTGTTTGCTGATGACATCAAGACATGGAGGGCTTTACACGATGACAGTGACCAACTTGCTTTGCAGGAAGATTTAAACTTGTTAAGTGATTGGTGTAAGCATTGGGCCTTGGAGATTAACTTAAGCAAGAGTGTAGTTATGCATGTATCTCATAGTCACGTGCACAATTACTCAATGAATGGCATTACTCTCCCAGTGGTCACTGAGTACAAGGACTTGGGAGTGGTTGTGCAGCATGACTTGAAAACAGCAACAAACTGTAGAGCTGCAGCCACTAAGGGTTTTCGAATATTATGGGCCATACGCAAGGCTTTTGCGAATTTTGACGCTGAAATATTTTGTATATTATATCCGACTTATATCAGACCTCATTTGGAATATGGGATCCAGGCAGCGAGCCCGTGTTTCAAATACGAAATAGACTTATTAGAAAGGGTGCAAAGAGTAGGAACTAAGCTAATAAAGGGTTTCTCAACCCTCTCATATGAGGAGAGGTTAAGTCGACTGGGTTTATTTCCACTGTCATACAGACGACTTAGGGGTGACCTAATACTAGCATACCCAATCCTAAGAAATGATTTTGGAGCAAATTTATCTAATTTATTTCTTCCTTCTAGCACCAACCAATTGCGAGGACATCACCTCAAGGTTCAAAAACCACGGTCGAATCGTCTGCGTCTGGAGATCCGTTTTTCGCATCGGATTGTGAACCATTGGAACTCCCTACCGGAACACGTCGTATCAGCGCCATCCGTTGATTCATTCAAGGCGAGATTGGACCTCCTGTGTGTAACAAATCGAAAGGATTAACACAGGCATATAGCCTACTATCCTAAATAAATTGTAAACTGTAAACTGTAATCATATGTTGAAAATTCCATACTTGTACCAAAAATATGGTGTGGAATCAAGCTATAATCAAAAGAAAAATGTTTGTGTAAGTCTTTGAAACTTTTCATAATGACAGATTTATGAAATTCGTCTGACTCATAATGAGTATTTGCAGCCTTTTGCTTAAGAGTGTCAGTAGCCCTAAAAAGTAATATGAATTTGCGAGGGAATAATCGATTTGAAACAGACTTTTACCCCAACTCAACATGAACAGGAGTATAATTAAAAAACAAAACATTTTGAATTTTGAAAGCTGACATTTTTAATAGTTTGAGCTCATAGCTTAATATTTCATTTCATATTAAGTAGTTGGGACTCATGGTAAATACTTGCTCACTTCTGTAACAACAGAAGACAAGGGCCAGGCAACAGATCATTTATTAAGGAAATCAACGCATATTTATATATTTTCATGTACATTACTATGGATATTTGAGTAAACAAACACAGTCTTCCGATTGGTTGTTTCTCACTGAAAGTTAATCTTTCATCTCTTTGTGACTGTTTCTTGAATGTCAAATCCTCTATATGTTAACTGCATCCGCCTACGCAAAGTCTGCTGTGGTCGGTTTTGAATCAATCTTTGTTCACATTTCCTCACGACAAATCTTGGGAACGTAAATATTGACGTAAATTACTGTCTACCAATTTGGCTAGTAGACAGCTCTCACCACACTTCTACCTGGCTAGCAGACTCCACTTGTTGATGTGAATGATATTTAACTACTTGTTTCAAGAAAGCAGTAGTATATAACGTAAGGCATTAAATCATTTGTCTTTCGATGTTATTATAAGGTATTTATGTAGTTTTCTGCCCAGACTTACCACGGAAGGGAAGTGAAAACTAGAAATCAGTTGAATATCACCAAACAATGGGAAAAAAGTTGAAATTTTGACTGGTGAACCAAACTAAAGGGATGCATGAATAACAACATACACTTAATTATGTTACACAGATTGATTAGAGTGGAATCGAAACACTTTTACAGATTTATTTGTTAATTCATTTTATTTCTTTGCGAATTCAGACAATCGAGAGAAGAAAGTTAGAAAGAAAGCTAGAAAAGTAAAATGAGGAAAGTCATATTGTGGCGTGAGTGACTGACAAGATTAATCAGTAGTGTATAATGAGATTAATTGGTGGATAGTGACTACCAGTGGAATCGAGGATGCGCATTTCGTCCCATCTGGGACTCGTCGGGTTTCCATTGCTAGTCACCATCCACCAATTAACTTCGAATTACATGCCCAGACATCGTTGAAGCATATGCACAAGAAGCCGACATGTCAACCTGAGACCGAGCACTTCTGTCCAATCAATTGACGGGAAAATCTAAAATTGAAATAAATATAATGAGACGTTCATCGACATAAAAACATCAAACAACAGGGAGATAGATTTGACGTCAGAGAAAGCAAATGATACAGCGTTGTGAAGATACATGGGAGACATGAAAAGAAACACAAAGAGAGACAATATGAAGGAAGGCGAGAAGCATCACAACACCGAAGATCTGTGCAAATGATGCATTGAAGATAAAATGTACATAATTTGGCGATATAGAGATACCAAATTGCAAATAAACATTCCTCTAGCAAGTCTCTCGTCTTCTACCGTTACAATATAATGACACAGCTAAACTGATCTAACCACAGAAGAGAATGTTTGATAACATCAGCAACAGGTTTTATCCATAATCATTACAACTTCTTCGAACTGTCATACTAAATAGATTACTGATATGAAAATGAAGATGGTGGAATTGCTGACCGGAACAATGACAGAAATCTGCCAGAATTGAATGTACTTAAATATCCCCCACATTTAGAACACTTCCATGAATATATTTCTGTTATTATTATTATGATTTCGATCACCTTGATTATCATCCACTAATTCATCTGTTTGAACTTCAATTCTATGGTTAATAATTTTATTACGTGATTTTAAAGTTTAGATCAGAAATTCTATACTGAACAAGTTTACCTGATATGGTAGAGTGATACAGCCTTAGTAAGTGGATGGCGTCTTGTTTATAATTCATAATCATATCAATGAATCTTCCTGACTTCATAACTTGAAGACCAGAAGTCACTAAAACAAAAATCACATTCGATTACACCTTGTTCTCTAGCACCAATTAAGGCCAGTTATAATTGATCTTAAAAACGAAGAAATTCGAATTTTGCACTATACACTAGCGTCAGTGTTTTAGCGACAGAACGCTCGCCAACCACTCAGGTGGTCCAGGATTCTATACCCCGCTGACGCACTCCTACAACTCGCTGAGCCGGTAGTAAGGCCGATAAAGAGTGAATGTTGGGTGTGAGGCTAGCAATCCCACCCGGTAAAAATAAAACCATGGCTATGGAAACTTCGAAGCCCTTGTTTGAAGACTTATGTTCCACTTGGAACGTTAAGGAATAAAATAATAGGAAATAAAACTATACACTGGGTTAGAGATTTTAACCAAAAATATATATACCTAAAATAAATATAACAACATACGATGTTATTTTACTAAATTTAATTTAAATTTGCATATATCTTTTCGTTGTAGTAACATTATTGCTGTTCAAATAAACAACAGTTTGTATATACACTTCAAGCAAATATAAAGTTCAGGTTTTTGGGGCCTAATGTACAACCACTCACATAGTCTACAGAAGACAGACACTAATGCAAAGGTACGCAATGCTGGTTTGTCTGAGAAGTAAGAAACCAGTTACATCAAGCAGTACTGTGTACTGGTCATATCAAAAGTGATCCACACACCGGATAGTCATTCTGATCATTTTGAGGCAAGCTTATCGATAGTGTACCTGGTTGGATTCCACTCAAAGCGCCGAGACAATTCAAACATCCTGAATTATGGCCGGAAGTAGATATCTGCAGCAGTCAGTTTTCGGTTTTCAGCTTTACTGAGGGAAATTAATCGATATACATAAAAGATGGTTCTTTCCAATTATACATGCTTCGATAGAGATAGTGACTGTTTACTCCCATCTCTTAGTCAAATCTCATGAGATCCAACGTTATGAAACTAATCTACTACTCACTAGCGATTAACATAGAAATAAAAAGCCACTATCAAAAGAGTTCATTAAGTAAGGTGTCAGGAAATGTAATCCTCGATCACAATGTTGCTAGAAGTACCAATATTTGACGATATTACAGGAATTAGGATTCATGCGTCACTGAATATTAACCTGCTAACTGGATGGTAACATTCTTGCCTAATAATCTGAAGGTTTTTGGTCCTGTTTCTGGTGGGGTCATGCATGCAAATTATTGACTAATTCAGGAATTTGACAAAACAACCATTCAATGCCCTTTAATTTCTAACTATCTTCTAAATGGTGTCAGTTCGTGGCGGAAACCATCCTGAAATTAACCAAACAATCACAAACTCAAATTATGAATACAACTCAGCTGCTCATACACATGTAAAAAGAAGAAATATATGAACCCAACTATTCACTCACTTCATTATCTTCCAACATTCATAAACGGATTTACACTTGAATATATTTTTAATGAGAACTCGCTATTAAACTTTGAAATCATAGTAAATATTTCAAACTTAGATGATGGATGTTCTTAAAATTGTGTTATAATCCGCCTTAGACGTTTCTCTGAAGAGCTGTACTCTGGAGTCTACACATCGTCTGTACTATCCTTCAAACAGAAGTGAAGCTAACATTCTTCACACGAGTATTTATAGTAGTTAAATGTCCTTCTTTCTTTCCAACGATTGGTTTTTTAACGGCAATCCAACTCGTTTGACCTTTGATCTTTGTATCTGTCTTCCATTGCACAATAAACTGAAGATTCTGTCATCGGTTTGAATGACATCATTCGCACTTATTTTTACTTATTTTGTTCCTTTACGTCCCAAATGGAACATAGGGCTTCGAGTGAGAGCTTTGAAGTTACAGTAGAAGTGGTTTTATTTTTGCGGCGTGGGGTCGCTAGCCTCACAACCTAACTTCCCCCTGCACCGGACTTACTTAGGAGATTTTAGGAATGCGTTAGGTAGGAATCGAACCCTGGTCCACATGAGTTGTTGGTGAGCTTCCTACCTCTGAACCATCGACGCAGCATCACTTGTAGTGAAGTAAAATCACTTGTGTTTGTTTTCATATTACAGATACTCCTTTCCAGTAAAATGTTCAACCTTTCAAGTATTGAAAATTGACCTGATGCACACTAGCGACTGGCCCTATTCAGGCAGTTAACCTGGGGTTCTAGTGAGAAGTCGTGGCCAGTAGGATAAAGCAGATTGAAAGTGAGGCAGTAGCTCATCGAAGAACACATTGGCTAGTGGTCGCGGTATCTCATAAGTTGGCAGAAGTTAGAATTCATGGGCCGGCCACTGGATCAGGTTCCTGTGGCTTAATGGTCTACGAGCTCGAACCCCGGCAGTGGAGGCGTACTACTGAAAGATTGATCTCAAACTAGGCTGACAAAAAAGCTGTCCAGTACACCTAGGTTTTCCAGAGGTACTCCAATTGATGTCAGCTCATGATGAAAATCCTGCAACTAATCAAAATTTTTCTCAATTTTTAGGAAATACTATTGTCAGAGTTTCTGTTTCAGTTATGTTTAAACTCAGTTCATTGAAAAATGTGTTATATATATATATATATATATTTGTTATATGTGTAAAACTTGTGCACTGTGGTAGTAAGTCATTCCATATTAGCTTGTTTATTAGATATATCACACAGTGAAACAGTATTATTTACTGGATGATGTTTTGAACAAAATTTTTTGTTCATAATCATATCAATTGTAATCACACGACCTCGGAACTTGAGTTTTATAGTTTTCTTTGTCTTCTCCTATTCGTCGTAGGGGGAGTAGAATTTTCCATATATCGGGGACAGGTGATGAATCATTCCTATCACATGTATTTGCAGTTGATTCGATAAACAAAGCTTCTGTTATCAATCTCTCCCTCCACCCTGTGACATTAGATTTCAAAACTGTCATCCTATCGCATCCTATTGCATGGTTGTGTGTAATTACATGTAGTACTTGAGATAGCTGAACTATTCTCTAGATTTCTTAACTTATTCGGGTCAAGCAATCTAGATTTTGCTAGGTTTTTATGTTCAGCTAGTCTGACTGCCCCAGTTCTACTAGTTTGACCTATGTATTCGACCTGACAATCATTGTAGGGTATGAGATAAACTAAATTGTTTTGTTTTAACGGCTCCACAGGATCCTTTAACCGACAAAGCTTGTTTCTAATTGAGTTTGTGGGTTTGAATGCCATTTTTATTCCTGCCTTGTTAAGAATTCTGCGTAAGGTTTCCGAGGTTCCTTCCTTGTATGGAATTACTACTGATGATTTAGATTTCTTATTATTGGTGTCGTCATTATTATTATTATTATTATCACTATTATTATTATTTTGTTATTATCACTATCGCTACTATCATTATTTATTTTATTTTTACATTTCCTTACATATTTTCTGACTAGTTTATCCGGGTAGTTATTAAGGTTCAAGGCTTATTTTATGTGTATAAGTTCCTGTTTTAGATTTTCCTTGGTACTACTTAATTTTTGTGTTCTATTATTTAAATATCTCACCAATCCTATTTTTACTGACATAGGATGGGATGATCGGAAGTCCAAATATCTGTTTGAATGTGTGGGTTTCCTGTAAACACTAGTGTTTAACTTCTCATCTTCTTTCCTTTTTATGTTGCAGTCTAACATTGGGAGCTCGCCTTCCTGATTTTCCAGTTCATAAGTGAATTGAATTGTTTCAACCTTCGAGTTGATGTGCTCAAAAAACCCATCTGTATCTTGTGTTCTAAGTACAGTGAATGTGTCATCTACATACCTCCCCAATACTTTTAGGGTGGGATTGAACGTTTCAATCGCTATGCTTTCCCACTTATCCATGAATATATCTGCTACCACTGAGGATATTGGTGATCCCATGGCAACTTCCTCAGTTTGTTTGTATATTTTCCGTTGGAATTTAAATGCTGTGGAAGTCAGGCATAGCTGTACTCCCAGCATTATGTCCTCAAGTGGCACTTTTGTCCTAAGTTCGAGTTCTTGGTTAGAAATGAGTTCGTTTCTGACTGCCTCTATAGCCTCTAGAAAGTTCTACTACCCCTACGACGACAAATAGGAGAAAAAAAAGAAAACTATAAAACTCAAGTGTCAAAGTCGTGTGATTACAAATGATATGATTATGGACAATAAATTTTGTTCGAAACATCATCCAGTAAATAATAATACTGTTTCACTGAGTGATATATCTAATAAACAAACTAATATGTAATATATTTTTGTTGTTGCATGGCTCTTAATGTAACGGCTTTTTTAATGTATCTCTTCTATTTTATATGTATTCTTGAGTGTTTACTTCTTACATTTCGTGGTTATTGATTTCTACTTGACAGAAATCTCGACTACTTCACATAAATAATAGTTATAGCAATTTGTTCTACTACAATCGATATTCTTAACTACTGTTCGATGTTTATTTATTTATTTATTACCTAGACTTTGGAAGCCGAAAAATATCAGATTATACGTTCATTGTAAAATAGTTAAAATAATGAGTTCACTGCACATCATGGTTGTTACTTGAGATTGAATAAGGACACAATCCGGTTCAGTGCGCAGTACGGACGACACACCTTCTCTCTCCAGCTTCTTGCTTTCCACTACTGCCAGTCATCTCTGGCTGGTACCTGATTCTTACATCCACATTCGGATCTTTTGCTTCAATCTCCTTTTCCCTCCGCAAGTAACCCCGGGTTGTTGGCATACTCTTACGTGTAGTGAGCAACTGCATACCCGAAAGAACGACTACTTCATCGCTACAATTCTGTACGTCTTTACTTGTGTATTTTGGGACAGTTATAACTCACCAAGTAACTGTCATTTTATACATATATTCATTTGTGTGGACTGAATTCTTCTCTACATACATACATACATGTTTGTACTTGTTTTGTCCTTTTTATTCATGTATAAATGAGCTTAACCTTTTAGACCACAATGGACTACACAATCGATCAGATACCGATGCAATAAAACGCATTTGTTTTATTTTTCACCATTTGTTACTATTGTTCTTCTCAACTTCATAGAGGGAAATTTGTGCATAATATTTGGTGGACTATCGGGAATGAGAGATCCCTGCCTACCATCGCCAATGATTTTCTTGATTGCAGTAGACTGGATAATGCGACAAACAGCGGGCAACGAGGAAACAGGGCATAAAATGGATCCACACAAAAAACTTGAAGGATCTGGACTTTGTCGATGATATATGTCTGATTTTCCACAAACTGGAAGATATGCAAGCGAAAAGCAACAAGTTGGAAGAAGAAGCATCCAGAGAAGATAGGACTTCAGGTGAACATAGAGAAGACAGAGGTGATGAAGATTCCTGGACAAGAACAACAACACCAAGTAACAATCAGCATAAATGGGAGGAACCTGAAAGAAACAACCTCCTTTACCTAACTGGGAAGCATCGTTTCAACTACAGGCCAACGGAACTGACGAGGATATCAAAGCAGTGAGAATCGGGAAAGCAAGACAAGCTTTCATTTCTCTCAAGTCTGTGTGGAGGTCAAAATCACTCAGCATCAAAACGAAGATAAGATCCGGATCTCCAACTCCAATGTGAAGTCAGTGCTACTATACGGATCAGAGACTTGCACTGCGCGTCACAAAGAGCACCTCAAACAAACTACAGACCTTCATTAACAGCTGTCTTCGCTCAATACTCAAGATCAGATGGGCAGAAAAGATCGGCAACAGAGATCTCTGGCAATGAGCGAACCAACACAGCAGGAACCGATTGTGAAACAAATAGGCAGGAAGAAATGGAGATGGATTGGCTGGCCATACTCTGAGGAAACCATCAAGTGACATCACTAGACAAGCCATCGCTCGAGTGGAACCCGAAAGGGAAGCGGCGAGTTGGTCGTCAGTGCAAGGGTGACTTGGAGGAGGTCATGTGAAGAGGAGATGAAAACGTGTGGGCAGACTTGGAGCCAGGTGGAAACGTTAGCAGAGAACCGAACGCAATGGAGACTTTCGGCTGAAGCCCTATGTTCCTCTAGGAATTAAAGGAAATAATAATAATAATTTGTTAACTTACCTAAAATAAGTCCATATATATAGTACCCGAATTTCCATGGCTGATGACAAATCCCTTATTTGAAGTGACATCTAGACAATAAGTTAAACAAATGGTACCTTTAGTAGTTTTGTAACAACGGAAGGCAAGACACGGAAGCATTCATACATTTTTCATTATTCAAATCGCAGTTTATATATATTTACAATTTATATTCTTTAACCAATCACTCAGCGTGTAATTCCTGTTAACATCAAACGACATATAATAGATTGTTCAAATATACATAGTATTCTGTCACTAAGGCCGTATTGAACTGTGGGAATATATGAGAATAATAATATTCCGTTGGCACACATTGTCTGTATTACACAACCACAGTGTGTTTTGTGAGGCTATAGGATTTTGAGTCACCTTCAAGTATTAATTGTAATATTATCCAGCACTATAATATGATAAATTTCACAAATTTTTCACTGTTCAAACAGCTGAAAATTACCTTGGAATTCACTAATAAATAAAAACGATGGAATAAGTAGTCATGATAGATCTTACCCGAAAAAAAACAAGCGTTAAGAAAAGAAACTGCAACCTGTGTTATCAGAAGTCATTAGCTAGGTGTAATAATAGTCATGAATGTGTTATCGCTTTTAGTGATTATAATTCTGTAACCAATCATATCAAATCCCTGCAACGACCAACATAACTCGCTCCACAAGCGCAGTTGAATTGGTAGATAAAGTTGGAAGTAGCTAGTCTAGTTACTTCATCTTGCAATCGAGGAATCGCCATCGGTCTTGTAGAGAATAAGACCTGTAGCTCGCCAGCATTCAAACTTCTTTGAATAGATTTTGAAATCACTCAGTACGTTACCCTTCAACTGAAGCTTTATGTATTGTTCTCCCATAGTTTCTAATATTTTCACCTCATTTGAAATTTAATTTAAAAACTGACAATGCTAAAATCGATTAACTTATGATTTAGTCATTAAATCTTAAAAACTCATTCTGTCCCCCTTTCATCTTCATTGTTTCTACAATAAACACATATTTTGTTTACACTTAACTAATGGGATGTCATAAGTTATCTATGCATAGTTTTTAGATACAATGGTTCCTTTTTGACATCTGTTCAACAGATGCTTGATTTGACTGACTCACCCTTTAACATTCTGATGAAGGAGTTGTGTTTGCATGCAGAGTGGAATACGTGAACATCACATATTGTGGAAATTTTTGGAGTTTTCATTGAAAACATTTTCATGATTTCCATGCCATCTGAAATTATTTATGTGAATACATTCTGACAAACAAAAAATTATTCGTAAAGTAAATTAAATATATTTGTGACAATTATGAGATGTTATTTGTGAGTAAACTGCAATATCGTTGGAATAGAGATCAACAGTGAAGAAGAGAGGAGGGAGTGCAAAACACCGAGTGCGGCAGGTGGCAGATAATCTAGAAAAATAGAACGCATTTACCGGACCCTTTCAGTTTGACTTCAAATTTGGTTATCACTGCAAAATTTATTATGACACCTGGATATCATCTTTGCATTTTAAGTTACCTAACTGATGTCAATTCACGAGGAAATCCTAAAACCAGTCAAATCCCTGAGAACCAACATTTGAATATCAATTTGATGCTCACTAGTGACTGACCCTATTGAGGTAGGTAGTTACCTGGGTTCTATTGGGAAGTCGTGACCACTGGGGTACAGAAGGTCGGGTGTGAGAACAAATACTCGCAAGCAATTACACTCGCTAATAGTCATGCCATATCGTGAATTGACAGAAGCTGGAATTCATGAACCACTGGATCGGGTTCCAATGGCTTAATGGTCCTGGGCTTGAACCCTGTTGGGTGCCCATCGCTGAAGAGTCTCAAACCAGGATGAAAAATCTGTCGAGTACTACCAGGTTTCCCAGCGATTCTCTAACCAATATCAGCTAATGATGAAATCCTGTAATCAGTCAACCGAATCCCTGCAAGCCAGCAAATGAATATCGCTAACTTTCCGTTGAAATATACGGTTCTTTTTGACATTTTGTAAGTTTTAATGTGTTTTAATCCATTCCTTTAATTGGAGAACTACTACACCTAAATGACAGCTGTTGTGAAACAACTTCCATGGTTTCGTGTAGTTAAATATATTACATTTTACTGTTCTTTAGCATTTTATTGTAAACTCTACTGTCCTTTTAAGTGAACCGATATGATTTCGATGCTTCTGATATAGACAAGGATCTAAAATCTTATAAACCCTTAAAATAACACGAAATTCGAATGATGCGGTTAAACGTGGTATTTCAGTATTATGCTGACATGCAGAGGCATATATATTTGCATAATTTTAAGCTTGAAAGTCCACTGAAACATTTACAATATTTTCACTAATTTATTCATAAACAAACGTGTTTTTCTGTTTTTTTCCGCCAACTAAGTTTGGAGATATCTTGATTGGACAGTCTCGAAATTTTTTCCGTTGTCAGACAAAATCTTGCAAATACAAACCGTCTAATTGCTTGAGTATCTATATGCTTCTAAGGGTTTCTGTTGATTCTAAAGTTATTCGGCACATTAAATCGTACAGTTTGACGAGTACGTGGGATACTTTAGGTTTGGTAGTAGTGTGTTGAGAGCTGTCTACTAGCCAAATTGGTTAACAGTAATTTACATCAATGTTTACGTTCTCAAGATTTGTCGTGAGAAAATGTGAACAAGGACTGATTCAAAACCGACCACAGCAGACTTGTCGTAGGCGAATACAATTTGCAGATAGATAATCTGAACTTCAAGAAACGGCCACAAAGAAATGAAAGATTAACGTTCAGCGAGAAACCACCAATCAGAAGACTGTGTTTGTTTGCTTAAATAATCTACAATAATGTACATGAAAATATATAAATATGTGTTGATTTCCTTAATAAACGATCTGTTGCCTGGCCCTTGTCATCTGTTGTTACAGTAGTAGTGGGTGGAAGCATGATGTGCTCGTAGAATCAATGGAAACTCTGTCTCCCAGTTACCTCACTTCGAAGCCAGCCACTCCTTCAGTGTACTGTTATTTCTGTATGTCATACCATTCGTTTGCAGATGATATGGCGTTGTTCTGATCCTCTTGATACTCAACTATTGCAAACGGTAACTGAATTCTTTGCTTTCGAAATAAGGGTCCTGATATGTCAAATCGTCTTTAGTATACCATGGTCTTCAACGATGTGTCGAACTACTACCTCACTCACGGTTCTCGCTCGTTGATCAGGGATCGCAATCACGCTATACGCCATTGTGTTGCGTGTTCCGTAGTCAACAAAAGGTGTTGCTCGCCACTGGAGACGGACCCGTCACATCTACAGATATGTACCGTTTGAACCGTCAGTGAATACGGTCTGACGCTTTTACAGAGACTATTAGTGAGACATTTTTTATTTCTTTACGTTTGCAGTGGAACATAGTGCTTCAACCTAGAGCTTTGCAGTTTCAGTAGAAGTGGTATTTATTTTCACTGGATGGGGTTGCTAGCCCCATGCCCAGCCTCCCCTCTTTATCAGTCTTATTACTCACTTAGGAGTGCGTCGGCCACCTGTGTGGTTGGGAAGCATTCCACCGCTGTGCCCCCAACATCAGAGAGACTGCCACCCCTGTATCTTTCAATCATACGACTTCTCGGCCATTCACTCGGAAATTCGAATAAATTGCCCCCATCTAAATAGTCCCCACTACTTCTAGTCTGATAGACGGAAAAGAACACACATTATACTGTCTGAAATTTTTCCTTCTCCTTCTTTCAGAGCAGTGCCTCCTCCAGTATCCTGCTTTGCCACATTCAAAACACCGGTCTTTCCAAGCACTCACGCTGCAAAGCTTCTACCTTCTGTATCCATTCGTTCAATTTTCGATGGCTGTATTTCTGCTACCGTTGCGCACAGCAGCTGTCTGGTCACCTTCGCTAGCTCACCGATGTCCATGCGTCAACCAGTTTTATTTACTGAGAAATTTGGTCTGGTAAACTTTCGACGAACTGGGACGCCAATGGCTGCGTCCTTGACTCTTCATCCAATTTGGGAAGTGCACCGCCAAAACTACCTGGTCTCCATCCGGTCCCAGCTTCGTGGCAAGGAACTGCGGCATCACCAGCTGCCTGTCTGTCAGGCTGTCGAACTCCGACACCAGTAGCTCAACCGATACCTTCCAGGTCTCCATCTTACCTGACCGCTCCACGCTGTCGGACGCCGCCTTTGCTCGGCATCTCAGCAGAATCCCCAGCACGACCGCCTTCGCCATCGGATCCTTGACGCCAAGCAACTCAGCGACGGCTTTAAAGTCCCGTAAGGTGCTCCTTATATCTCCTTCCTCGAAAGTAGCCGGACATGCAGTCTTCATTGTCTGGAGGCAGCGACACTAATTGGAATAGTAGAAGACGAGAGACTTGCTGGAGGAATGTTTCTTTGCATTTTGGTATGTCTGTATAGCCAAATTATGTACACCCTCTCTTCAACGCATCATTTGAACAGATTTTCCGTGTTGCACTACTTCTGCCCCTCCTTCATAGTGTCTTTCTTTGTGTTCCATTCACGCCTCCCATATATCTCCGTAACGCTGTATCATTTGCTATCTCTGACATCAAATCTATCTCCCTGCTATTTGATGTTTTTATGCCGATGAAAATCTCTTTCTATACCAATGGTAAATCATCTTATCAGTTGAACTCGCTACAATACTAAATCACATGACTGTGTGAACTGCTACCGTACCCACACCACATACAACTATTCCCACTCTATACAGACTGTACTACCGCAGTATGAATATCTTCATATCCTGACTAAAAGTAACAGTCTTTTTGTTGATGTTAGATGGTTGGAGGCAATCGGCCACAGGAAGCCTTCAACCTGTGTTTCGTGCTAGTCGGCACTCACTACTCAAAAAGGCGTGTCTGCAACCTTGAAGGAACTCATGTTCCTTCTGAAATTCGAACCAGAGTCACGCAGTGCTACAGTCAGAGACGTTACCACAGAGCTTTCTGCCTCGCGATTGACCTCCTGTGGGACTGTCTTGGATACTTTTATTGGACACTAGTCACTAGTGTGATGTGTCTAGTCCTTTGTTTGGTGCGGATTGAATTCTATAAGAAATCATCTAGCATCTACAGTTCAAAGTGTACCGTTATGATGAGCTACCTAGAATGATGGTCACATTTCAAACCTGACTGATAGAATTCAGTCTGCGTCAAAGAAAGAACTAGGCACATTACACTAGTTACTAGTTTCCAGGGTAATTAACCGACTTTTGTTAGGTTGGTTATCTGGATGCGCTAGAATAAATGTATCCAAATACGAGTTCACAAATAATCCTGTCTATTTAATAACTTAGGTAAATTTCGTTTACGCTCATTCGTATTTCCCATTCGTGTGAAAATAAAAGAATTTGTTTATACTAACTGAAATATAGACCAATAAGAGTTGATCTAATCAAAAGCCAATCAAAACTTTCGTTTCAGATGGAATGACGCTGCGTTATATCATAATATTTATTGTTGAAGAATGTTTACTTGAAGATTCGATACGAGGAGTAGATATTTTGCAAAAGATTACGCTGAGAATTGCCAGAATAAAGCTGATACTAATATTATTATTTTATCATAGTGTAGTCAATGTAGAATATCTGTAATGAGATTTGTGATATAGTTTATGAATCAGTCATGATTTATCAGGTCACACTTAATTAAAAGTTAATCCTACTCTCAAATGTCTCCATTTTTTGGTTTAAAGATTCAATCAATGACTTAACCGTATTTATCAACAGAATTAAAGTCATAATCATCAAACAGGTTTTGACTTATATGCGTACGTCATATTGCTAATAATAATAACAATAATAATAATAAGTGTAATAAATAAACTTTATTATAATTAACGAAAACTCATGATATCATCATGTGTCATTGTATAATTTAACCTGTTTAAACAAAACACGAACGAACAATACACGAAAATAATAATAATATTAATAATATTCAGTATAATCATCACTTGTTATACACTTTAGTTAGAAATTTGTATAACTTGAACTAGATTTATAACAGTTGATATTGTAGTGCTACCACGTATGTTAACTCTTACTGCTGAAATTAATTGGTGGATGGTGACTAGCAGTGAAATCCAGGATGCGCATTTCGTCCCATCTGGGACTCATCCTCCAGATGAATGTGCCTGTATTCCGCAGTGAGTGATGATGCCCAGACATCGTCGAAGCATCTGCATAAGAAGGTGACATGTCAACCTGAGACCTAGCACTTCGGTTCAATCAATCGATGGAATAATCTAAAATTCAGTTAAACAATTATTTAATATTACCCACTGCACAAGAGGCGGCTCTCGTGGCCCAAGTGGTCTAGTGGATAACGCTTTGGCGTTTGAAACTATGGCCACTGGGTTCGAGCCTCGGTGAAAACGCCATCACTCACTGTGGAACGCAAGTAAATCCAGATAACGATCGCCAAATCGGACTAAATGCGCGTTGTCCTGGATTCCACTTCTAGTCACCATCCACCAATTAGCTTCTAATTACATGCCCAGACATCATCGAAGCATCTTACTACTGAATGCTCATAAAAGTAATTCATTTACCCATAATATACTTTTACAGAAAGTGCTTTCACGTATGCTTAACGAATATTTGTCATCATGTAACTGAACATTGGTTTTAGATTGTTTTGTATATAATTTCCGTTGTTACGCACGCTTGCATTTGTCTTATGTAATTCTAAGCTCGATTTCGCCGCACATAGTGTTTACCACACTGTACAACGTGAAGCCATTGATGTATTAAACTATATTATATTAATCGGATTCTGGTATCGTGCGCAATAATATATTGAAAACAACCAAGTGTGCCTGAAGTTAAACGTATATCAGGTCATTGGTTTCGACCTGAAAGTTTTCCAACTACAAGCCAAATCCTTCAATAGCTTGAAAGTTGCTAGTTCCGTTTCATGAATAATCATCAAAACCTTCCTGATCCTCATGGTTGATAAATATCTTTAAAAAGATAATCTGCAAAAGTGAATTTGAGATAAGTAGTTAGACTGTTCATCATTTATCATCAAAGAAGCCAGGCAACTGCTGAAACATTGAAAAAGAATTGCCAATCAACCTGACGACTACTTCATATGTTAGTGGAAATCAACTCTGGTAATCAAAATACCTTTACTGGACTTTTTGAAAGCCAGTCGAAAGGCATTACGTGTAGTGTTCCTTGAAAAGACGTATTAGATCCTAAGGTCTTAATCTGAGTAACTTTTCAGCTTGGGTCATACAGTTAAAATAGTTCAAATTGCCAGTTATTGACTACGGTGTTTTCATAGATTTCAGTATTTTAGATTTGTTTCAAAATTAAACTTCAGGAGCTCCATAAATTTACTTGAATACGATTTACACGCCTGAATTGACTACAGTGTACTGTTTATAAATAAACTATTATGACCATCAATAGTAACACACTATGGAATTGAATTTCTTCTTCCATAACTCAGTATTTCTCCCCTCTACATGAGTTATGCAGGCCGTTTCACTAGCAACGGGTATTCTAAAATTTACCTTGGATATTATACCTCACTTAGAAAGATAAAGATTAAAAGCACCTGAAACTGTTTTGCGAGTATAATGTCACAAAAGAATCACAGATTCACCCCAGAACTTAACACAATTGTTACGTTTTTCATTGCAATACTTGTCCTTTATTTAACGGGAGAACTACATGATTTTATTTTTTATTTTTTTTATTTTTGATTACAGCTTGATGCCACACCGTATTTTCAGTACAAGTGTAGAATTTTCAGCATGGATATGGGTAGCCCAAATTTTGCAGGCCGACCATAGATATCGGGTGTGCGTTGGCAGGGGATCGAACCCTGGGCCATGTGCATGGTCGGCGAGAGTCCTAACCACTGTGCCACCGACGCAAATTCATTTGTCAGGTATAAAATGTCAAGAGACTTTAATTCTAGATTGGTTTTATCAGGAACCGCACATTGGAAAAAATGAATCCTCTAATGTAAACCACTTTTAAAATGAACATTCATGAATCTGTAGGCTATCAAACCATCAACTGTCAGGCTACGAGATTATTATGTAACGACAGAAGACAAGAGTCAGGTAACAGATCGTTTATAAAGAAAATCAACAGATATTTATAGATTTTTATATACATTATTATTAGCGTTATTGTTAACAGAGAAACAGCGTCTTCTGACTGTTTGTTTTCCTGCTGAAGGTTATTCTGTTATCTCTTTGTTGCCGTTTCTTAGAAAGTTAAGCTATATATCTGCGAATCGTATTTGCACACGTTAAGTCTGCTGTGACTGGTTGGTGAGTTCCTCAAGGTTAGGCTTCGTTCTCGTTTTTTCTCATGACCCTGGTTCGGGACGTAAACGTTGACGTAAATTGTTGTCTACAATTTTGGCTAGCAGACAGCTCTCACCACAATTTTACGAACATTCAGCGACTTAATTGAAATTCAACAGCTCACGATTTGCGATTTCTGCTAATTTGAAGCATCCAATGTCTTCTGACTGATGTAGATTAGTGACTATTTCTTTCTTGAAATTCCTCGCCAGATCAACTAATATTTGTGAATGTGCCTTACTGCACTCATAAACAATATTTCAGGCCTAATTTTTTTTAATATGATACTTAAATATGACTCTCAGGTCAGCATTAAAACCTCTGATTACGAAAGTTTAATTCTTACAACAAGAAAATTGTTATAACTCTGACTGTTTTTATCTACAAGTCCTAAATATGCATAGCACACTTACACTGAAGAGTGTTCACAACAAACAAATTACATCAAGTTAAACATTTAGCATTGAACAATTAACATATGATTTTTATCTACCGAAATTGTTTGATAAACTAGAAACTGGAATTCCAGTATCTCTACTTAATTATTTGATATTTCAGCACTACTAATGTTGTTGAAATATTTTTTTCTACAAAAAAATATTTATCAAGATGAAAATTGACATTTTGATGTGTACATTAAATCAAGTAGTTATTCTAGTGTTCAAACAATTAGTTTTTCAATTAGATTAGAATTCTTACTGGGAGAATAACAAACTGAGTAAAAACAAAAAACGTTTACTAATTATCGGAACACTGAACAAATAGCCGTTTGAAAACTGCTGAAATAAAGGAAGTCAGGACATGCATCAATATATTGTAATAATTATTGCTATGTCCATCTGAAATAGCTTTGGAAAGGTAAAAACTTATATTTCTATAGTGGATGATTAGTGAAGTTCAATAATCTCCGGATAACTAAGCTGCCGAAATCGTATTGAATAAAATGTGAGGCCCAACTCTTAGCCATGAAGTCAATTTAATGGAGTTATCAAGTGTTTAGACCAGCTAATAACCAAAAATGTCTCAAATAGTCTCATCGGTATTTGACATTTTCCTCTGATTTCTAATTCAGTATTATTAGAATTGTAATATGATAATGTTGGTAGTTACTTACTGCTAATTTAAACTATATCTGTGATATAGCTGTTAAATTAAGTGTTCGGATTACTAAACACAAACTGATATCAATCGATGATCAACTCGTAAAAGCAAAACTAATCCTTACAAACCAACTATAGAGAACTAATCTGATGTTCGCTAGTGACTTGCTACAGGATGAAGTTTCCTGGGGTTCTAGTGAGAAGTCGTGACCAGTGAGGTCCAATTAGATGTCACGTGGGAGAATGGATGTCCCACCGACGACATTGGTTGGGGTCGCGCTAAATCACGAATTATTAGAAGTTAGAATTCATGGACTGGCCACTGAATCGGGTCTCAGTGGCTGAATGGTATACGAGCTTGCCTTGTAACCGGAAGGTCCTCGGTTCGAACCCTCTGTGGTGGATGCGTGCCGCCAATGATGCCCGAATTAGGATGAAGCAGCTTTCAAGTACTCGGTGCTTGTTTTCAATGGTTCTCTAACTGATATCAATCCGTGATCAACTCGTAAAAACAAAACTAATCTTTCCAAACCAATTATAGAAAATTATAAATTATTTAAATTAATCCGAGCGTGTTTAAGAAAAAATCAAAACAGGATTTTTCTGAACGTTTCGCTGTGTAAGACACAACTTCTTCAGCAGATTTATTCACATTTTATTAATAATCAAAATAAATAGTCAAAAATTTTTAAAAATAAATTAAAGTCAGTTTACTTGAAGGTTACTTGTCGATAGGCATTTATACCAATAGAAATATGTAAGCAGTCATCACATATATTTGTAATGACTAATATCAAATTGCATGGAGAATTTCATCATGAGCTGACATCAGTGGGCGCGTACTGCTGAAGAGTCCCAAACGAGGACGAAACAGCTGTCCAGTACTCCCAGGTTTTCCAGTGGTTCTCTAACTGATGTCAGCTCATGATGAAATCCTCCATGCAATTAAACAAAAATCCCTACCAAGCCAATACTTGAAAAAAAGAAAAAAATAATATCAAATTGTTATTGTGTATATTTTTCTGTATGAGTGTCTATAAGCGTATGTTATTTGTCATATGGAAAAGACATCGATTCACATGTGATAAACATGATAATACACTTTTTTCTAAAGGTCATGGAGGTTCATAGAGGCTTTTGGTGTTTTTTCATCTGTCTTGCGTCATTAGAGTTTGCCATTCAGGTGATAAGTCTATCCCTTCTTTCTTAATTACTACATTCGATGTGGTTAAAATGTGCAAGGATTCAGAGGTCAGCCTTTCTCTGTGTGAATGAAAGCCTCTTCCTAGAATTTCAACATTGTCGAAATCAATCTCATGCCCGCTATCTATCGCATGCATTGCTATAGCTGATCTTTTCTCTAGACTTTTTAATTCTACTTCATTTCTAGGTGGACGTTTCGTGCACAGTCTGTGTGTTAATTCACTCTGACCTTCGCCTGTTTACTACTCTCCCCTATATAGCAAGCTTCACATTCCGAACACTTTATCCTACAGACACAATTACTTTGTGACATTTTTGGAACCATATCTCTTTTCAACGAATTTATTATCAAGCTGTACAGTCGTATGTATATGCTTTTTAAGAAGTTATATTCGGTGAGAGAATTGAATCATAGGTGTGAATACATAAAATAATAGTAATAGTAGTATGAAATGCAATTAAAATATATTTGTGATTATAATCATAGTTAAATGTTAAGAGGCAAAACAATTAATGTCATATATAGAATAATTCATAGGATGTATAGAACTTGAAAGGGGTGTACAATTATGGGATTAGTAGGCAAATCGAATAAAATGAAAACGTCAAGTAATATTGTGTGAAATTTGGTCGAAAACGAAACCTTTTCCTGTCGCTTGCCACTCGCATTCGGCGCATATGTAGCCCCGATACTGTGAAGGATGAGTTAAATCTTTTGGGGAAAATCCTAATAGAAAATGGATTTCTACCACATGTTATAGACAAGAATATACATTCAAATCCTATGAAACGTGAATTATCATACGCATCCAAGAAAATACTGTACATGGGCTTGGAATTCAGAGGTGACTTAGCTTCCAGTATCATGAAAAGAAGGATATCACAGTCCCTGAAAAGAACATTCCCTGCTGCATCTTTGAGAATAGCCTTTATTAGTAGACCATTACCGTTCAATAACCTCCTGAATGACAAGATCCCTCTGTTGACCAACTCTATGTTTGTTTATCAATTCACCTGCTCTTGTGGAGCTAGGTATATTGGTCGTTCGACACGAGTTTTGTCCAAGAGGGTGCAAGAACACTATCCTGCATGGTTACGAAAAGGTGGTAGTGGATCATTAAGAAGCGCGATCGTTGAACATCTGGTGGATAATGACCACCTTATCTCTATAGCCTCCACCTTTAAAGTCATATACAAAGCAAAAAGTAATTTACCCAAATCACTACGTACCCGATTCATCTGTATTGCTGAAGCCTTGGCTATCGAAACAGAAAGGCCAGCTCTCTGTGTACAGAAAAACTTCGTCCAACCCTTCCAACATTTTATGATCTTAATCCCTCTATGCCAAAGTATGGTAATACCTAATCATATTTTGGCTCTACCTATTTTTCGTTTTGATTATTCAATTTGTATACTCATCCTTTATTACGTCAATTGTTACTATTACTATTCTCACTTTTAATTGTCTCCGGTATTATTTCACTTGTTTCACTTGTCATTCTAAATAAATTTTGTTTTCCAGCGTTCAGTTCTATGTTGTGAAATTTCACGCAATGTTGCTTAACGGTTTTATTTTTATTCTATTCGCCTACTAATCCTATAATTCCTCATCCCTTCCAAGTTCTATCTATGCATCCATGAATTGTTTTATATATATTATATTAGTTGTTTTGCCATTTAACATTTAACAATGATTATAAACACAAATATTTTAGTTTTAATTCCATTTCATACTACTATTATTATTATTTCATGTAATCACACCTATGATTCAATTCTCTCAGCTGATATAACTTCTTAAAAAGCATATACATATGACTGTATAGCCTGATAATAAATTCGTTTTTGAAAATAGTCTCTTCGTTGAGTCACTTGTTTTGATCAGACTGACTTGCCTATTCACTTTCTAATTTTATATACAATTATATATGGTGAGTCGATATTTTGATCGTGGAAAACACCCATATGGACATTAGAAAGAAGAGATCACGAAGTTCAGCAAAGATAACTGCCTTTTCGGCGATTTCATTTTCAAAAGCTGTACAATCACATTTAAATACATAATTTTACATGGTTACAATTCTTGTTTGATTGCACATAATTACGACGGCGAATAAAAGGTGATAATTATTTTCAACTATATATGGTTTACGAGAGGCTTAGAAACAAAATAACACAGGATTAGAACGGATGACAAGTGTGTAAAAATGATCATGGAAACAAATTCGAAATAATAATTTTCAACTTGAGATGGTAGTTAGGAGGTGCGAATATCACCGAAAAGATATCTTTGCTGAACTTCGTGTTCTCTTCTTTCTAGAGTCAATATTTAGTATTTCAACTCTATTGTTTATTCCCCCATGTGATAATAACCAATTGTATGTTTATTATTGTGTCTGAGTTCGCTTATGGATTATAAAAGCTGAGCACATTGTGTGTTTGAGACATACACACATACATATACTTGCTGTCTGGCTGACTGCTGTCTCAATATCAGCATCCTAATAGTACAGGAATGTTACTACAATCAGTGTGCGTCGTGTTTGATTCTGAGTGCAGGGTTAAGTTACTACTAAAATTAGGGAAAATTAGTTCTTAATTCATCAACCTGAAACCAATCTGGAAATCTTCATCACTCAACATCAACAACAAAATTCGGATTTTCAATACAAACGTCAAGTCAGTCAGTTCTTCTATACGGATGGATCAGAAACTTAGCGGCGGGTCACAAAGAATATTTCCAACAGCCTGTTGCAGACCTTTATCAACAACTGTTTTCGCTCTATACTGAAGATTAGATGGCCGGAAAGAATCACCAACAAGAAACTATGGGAACAAACAAAACAAGAACCAATCGCTCAACAAATATGCAGGAGAAAGTGGAGATGGATTGGACACTCGCTGAGGAGGCCGCTGGGTGACATCGCGCATCAGGCCAATGCTCGAGTGGAACCCGAAAGGGAAGCGTTGAGTGGGATATCCAAGGGTGACATGGAGCAGATCGTGTGAAGAAGAGCTGAAACAGTATGAACTAACATGGATGCAAGTGAAAAGTACAGCAGAAGACAGAAGCAAGTGGAGGCGTGCAGTTGAAGCCCTATGTTCCACTGGGAACCCAAGGGAACAATAATAATATATAATAATAAGTTTAACGCGAATGTTATGTGGACAAACAAAGTTGATTGTTAGTTCGTAAATGTTGAAAAATTCCAAAATGGATAAATAACTTACGGTATTTATCTTTAAATACATGAAACATCAACTAAAGGAGGTGCACAATCAAAATTTTTCATCTTGTATTCAAAGCAAATGAGATACTTTTAGTTTCAAGTATTGGTTTCGTAGGGAATTTTTTGTTTGATTTCATCTTGAGGTGATATCAGTTAGAGAACCACTGGAAAATCTGGGCGTACTGGACAGCTGTTTCGTCCTAGTTTGTGACTCCTCATCAGTACACACCCCTGGGGTTCGAACCCAGGACCTTCTGGTCACAAGGCGAGCTCGTAGACCATTGAGCCACTGGGACCCGAAGACATTGCAAAATGGTCGCGCTAAATCACGAATTGGCAGAAGTTAGAATTCATGGGCTGGCCATTGGATCCGGATCCCAGTGGCTTAATGGTCTACGAGCTTGCCTTGTAACCAGAAGCTCCTGGGTTCAAACCCCAGGGGTGTGTACTGATGAGGAGTCCCAAACTAGGACGAAACAGATGTCCAGTACTCCAAGGTTTTCCAGTGGTTCTCTAACTGATATCAGCTCATGATGAAATCCTCCAATCAATCAAACTTTAAGTTTCAACAAGAAAAGACATTCATGGCAGATGCGTAAAATTGCATACTACTGATTCATTGAGATGAGCAACTTTTCAACACTCACATCAGCGGTGTTAAGAACACTTCGATCTGGCTAGCAAGCACCACTGGTTGATGTGAGTGGCATACAACTACTCACCTCAATCAATTAGTAGTATATAGCGTTATGGAATAATACTTCCTTTCTTGATTACCATTTATGCTATCAAGCATATCACATAAGGTGATCTGAAAAATTTTGGTTTCTAAGGAAAACAATTGTGGAACTTTACCTCCTTAGGCTGTGTAAATTCCAAATTCAAGGTAGCACTATAAATGGTATATTACGCCTGTGCATATTTATATAAGCATAGAGAGCAAAAGTCTCTTCACACCACATAAAAACAAAATACGTATCCAAATTTACACGCATTTTTAAATCTGTGTTTACAAGAAGTGGGAAGAAGGTACAGACCAGAGTTCTTAATAAAGTTCAATTAAGTCTTACTCCCAATAGCCATAATATCTCCACAACTTTATTGGTTAGAGGATTTCATCATGAGTTGACATCGGTTAGAGAACCATTGGAAAACCTGGGAGTACTGAACAGCTGTTTCGTCCTAGTTTGGGACTCTTCATCAGTACGCACGCACTGCCAGGGTTCGAACCCAGGACCTTCTGATTACAAGGCTAGCGAGCTCGCAGACCATTCATTGTAAGTATAAGAAAAGTCTTTCAGAATACCAAATCTAATTCACCTCATAAAAGTCAGTTGTGATATTTAGGGTACACTAATAAATTGACTTAACTTTGTATCACACTAGTAACTGGATGTTACATTTTCCTGATTTCCTTACTTTTCAATGGTAGTTTTGAAGTATCTGGATAGTTTTTGTTTGAATTTCAAAGTTATTATGTCATATTTATTACTTGGGTTCCTAGTGGAACATAAGGACTTAACAGCACATCTTCATTTCACTCTGTTCTCTGTCGTCTCTTTAACATGGTTGTATTGCTTGTTGGCTTTCATTTCCTTCCCATACGATCTTCTGCATATCACCCTCTCATCGTTTCTTATTCGAGTTCCTCTAGAGAGCGTTAGCATGTTTCCAATCCACCTATATTTCCTTCCTCAATTTGGTAAGCGATAAAATCTTGGTTAATTCATTCTGAAGGTTCTTCCTTTCTGATCCTTTCTTGCTATCTGATCTTAATTATCGAGCCAGAGAAAAAATCTGTTAATAAAAGTACGTAGTAACCTTTTGTTATTATTTTTCGTGATAACCAAAGTCTTTGAACCATGTAGAAGAACTTGTTGACTTGACATCAGTGCTGGAAAACAGAATTTTGTTCTTCATGCTGAGCACAGAGGATTTCCGAACTGATTTCAGAGTAATTAAGGTCTGTCTTGTCTTTCCATTTCTGACGTCCTCATATGTGCCACCACCTGTATTCAAAGTAATCCCTACTAGATAAGTGAAGGAAAGGGCCTCTTTAAGTGTCTCCCACTGATAGGGATTGTTGCTTGTTGTTGATGTTGGTTATCTTCATCAGCTCTGCATTCTTTAAGTCCACCTGAAGTTCTGTCTTCGCTGCCTGTCTCTTCTGACAACTTGTTGGTTTTAGCCTGTAAGTATTCGAATTTATATGATACTGGACATAAATCATCCACGAAATCCTTATCTTCTAGAGTCTCCTTGTCAGTCCGATATATGTCCGTCTTCTTGCCCCCCTCATCACTGTCTGACGCATGATCCAACCTGCCTCAATTAGGAATATCATCGATGAGAATAGTCAGCCAACACTGCTTTGCAAAAAGTATCTCTCGCCTACTAATTTCTATTCAGGAATATATCACAGCAAATAACTCTAATTAATGTTATCCGGTTCTCACTTTCTTATTACTTTTCACAGCTCCAGGGGTGAACTATGCACTTCAAGCATCTTTGTTTTAAATAGCTAGGCAAAACATTTGTTCACTTGTAATTCAGATTCGCATGTATGATTTCAGTTTGTTGGTACCATAGTCAAACGACCCTGAACCAACCAGTCAGGTCGCTAAGCCTTACAAATGGATCCTTTTTGTAATCTTTGTTGCAAGTTTCATCTTAAACCTAATCTTCGTTGAAAGATTCACTTAGCTTTAATCCTCCCCTAAACTTAATCCTGAATCAGGGTGAAACTTTCAGTAAAGATTATGAAAACCATCCAATTGTAATGCTGAGCGATTCGATTGATTAGTGCAGGGTCGTTTGACTTCGGTGTCTATTCTTCACTATAGCCGGTTGATGATAAAATGAAACTTTAAAATAAGACAGCACATTAAACTCTACATAAATCTTTATCATTTTGATGTTGAAATCTCTCAAATCTGTACAGTATCACTGTCTAGTTAACAAGTACTTATTCTGTTACTTATTTTAGTCGGTGTATTAATAATAATAATTATAACAGCTTTATTCCAAACATTATTTGTGGTATAGGTATGGAATTTTCAGCGTGCATTACAATATTGCGTCTAATTATCTCACAAATTTTATAAGATTTTAAAAACAAAAAGCAACAACAACAAGAAATAGATAAATAAAAAGAAATAAAAAAAGGAACAGCGTTGCGTTTACATATTTTAAACAATGCACTACAGGAATATGAAATATAAAATTAGTGTGTAATAGAAGATATGAACAACAATATAATAGTAACAAAGAAAGGAAAACAAAAACTAATGGGAACTATTTGTTAGAGTGCCGCAGTAAGTTGATTGTGTCCTACCTAACGGATTTCCATCACATAACAACTGTGCCAGATAAGTTATTGTGGAGCTTTTGTACTTGGTAGTCCTAGCATATAGCCTCCTATAGCTGCTTCTAGTTTTACCAGACGAAATGAAAGGAGAGAGCTGTGTATAGAGAGGATGCTCGGGGCCTGACAATATAGTATTCGCTAGTTTCTTACATGACATTATATGTCTATCCACAATGGTTTTAACCAGTTGGTTTAACGAAATTCCACTCCCCCTACTGACAGCTTTTAGTACCCTGCGCAGCAAAGCAAAGTCTTTCTTAAGTAGTCCAGGGAAGATTAATGGGGAGCAGTAAAGAGGGATGGGTAGAACACAAGAATTGACAAACTTATAAAGCAAAGACTGCTTTATACCAGACTGCTTTAACTTCCTAACATAGAACGTTAAGCGAAACATCTTTCTAGTAAGTAGCAAGATGTGGGAGGACCAGAAAAGATCGGAGGAAATACTCAGTCCAAGGTACTTGACATTAGATGTAGTTTCAACCTCTATGCCGTCAACGATAGTGGGACCATGTGAGCTAGCTAGTTGTTGTAGGTCACTTTCTCGTCTGAAATTGAAACTGACTACTTGACATTTAGACGGATTCAGCTTAAGACCGTTTGAAGAAGACCACTGACTAATTTCCGACAGAAAGTTATTTAATTTGGAACAGTCTGACTGCGAGTTGACAGGCATGGAAACAGAGAGGTCGTCAGCATACTTGACAAAAGTGGCTACATCAGAATGGGGCAAGTCATGTAAGGAAAAGGAAAACAGAAAAGGAGAAAGAACAGCACCTTGAGGAACACCAGCTAAAGTAAGTGAGGTAGTGGAGGACTTTCCATTGTGGACAGTGTACTGCTTCCCATCAGAAAAATAGGAATGCAACCACTTGTTTGTCCAGCTCTCAGCCTGTGTTGCAGCAAGCTTACTTAGCCAGATAGACCCAGGTACAGAGTCAAATGCAGATGTGTAATCAAGGAAGGCACACCGAAATGTATGCTGAACAACTAAGTGAACAAAGAGAAAATAAATTTCTCATTCTAAAACTTAATTGAGTATATTTCTGAAGAATATTCATTTCTTTGTATTTTTTCTTTATCTCTGAAATATTGGCAATATGTGGTTAAAATCAAATTGAATTAATTCGAGAAAGTTAATTATAATCAGGCATACTATGTTAAATTTATTTCACGCTATAATAAGTACACTACAGTAACACGCACCAGTAACTTTTGTGAAGTAGAATTTTTTGACAGTTTTATAAAAGAAAAAACACTGATGTCCTAAATGAAGTTCACTGATACCAGACGCTACAAAGAGTGGTCTGTATCAAATTGTTCAATCAGCAATAGTGCAGGGTGATTGATTTTTATGAAACCAAGAGATGTTTTTTACGAAATCTGTTCAAATTGGTAACGATTTTAACCAACTTTTATGTCTTCATATTCCCTGTTAGTTGTTAGTGCAACCTATTTGAATGTTTCAATTAACCTTGTAATTATAATCCATCATTTTACCAGGCTGTATATCATTGTCGTGACATTTGCATACTGTACGTTGACTTGATCCCTATCATTTGTCTTCGTTGCTTCTCTTTGTGGTCGTGTGATAAATTGATGTGTCATCTCACAATGTGATTTCTCTTGAATGATGTCAGGATTTGTTACGGGACTTTGGACTGTCTGAGGGAAGCTTTTGGTGCGTGATTTTGTGCTGACAGAAAATCAAGCCATGTATCTGCGATTCGTATTTCCACACTTCAACTCCGTTGTGTTTGGTTGATGGTTTTCTCAAGGTTATGCTTTGTTATTGTTTTTCTCATGACCATGAATCGTGGCGCAACACTGACGTAAATTGTTGTCTACAGTTTTGGCTTGCAGCCACCTCTCACAACAACATCACTTTTATAAACTGCTAAACTGAAAGCTTTGTCTTGCCTACATGAATACAGACCGATTTTATAGAACTTCATAGATAAGATTATTTGTTTTATAGGCTTAAAATCACTATTTATTAGGGTGGATGTGCATGAATTCTCTTAATTATGCGTCACCTTAACAGTTGGTTTTATAATAAAACCTTATTTAAATAGAAAAAAGTATTCAGTTTGAATTACTTCATTGGTTCTTACAGAGTAGCCTCAGTGACTAGATCGAAATGGAATCAATAATGTAGTTGTTGTATGTCTCCAAGTTCCTGCTAAAACAGAATTCATCAACAAGTTGACATACATGGTATTGAAAAAACTCATGTTTATTCTTAACAAACAAAATAAATAAGTGAATATTTTGTGTGACATCCTAGCATTTCAGCGATTCAAAAAGAACATTTACAACAAGACTGATTTCAATATTAGTCTCTCGATGCATTTTATTAAAATTAGTACTCACAAACTATAGAGTTAAATTTTCCGTTTTCATTCTATAAATTAGTGGTAATCTGTAAAATTCAATGATAAAGTATAAGAGGCTAAATCATGTTCAACGAAAATGTCAGAGCTCATTTGATAGATATTATGTTTACAATAGACACAAAGTTAAAGAAATGTATACACACTTTTTATAAAGATATCACCCTGTAACATGTGGAAATTTATAAGCAGTGTCTAGTTACATTTTGACATTGTTGAGAGGTATAAAACGGTGTTTACGTCAAGCAATTAAGATGTTCAGTAGTGCGTATATAACGATAGAAGACAAGAGACTTTAAAAACAAATGTTTATCTGCAATTGGGTTTCTCTATATAGCTAAATTATGTATGCCTTATCTTCAACTCACCATTTGCAGAGATCTTCCCTGTTGTGCTACTTCTGCCCTTCATTCATACTGTCTTTCTTTGTGTTCCTTTCATGTCTCACATATATCTCCACAACGCTGTATCATTTGCTTTCTCTCACATCATCAAATCTATCTCTCTTCTATTTGATGTTTTTATGTCGATGAACGTCTCTTAGTATACTACTGATAATTCTCGTCAGTGGCACACACCACATATATACATTCACTTTGTTAAATCGTACGCACAACTTTCCGATTTATGTAGAATCACATTGTCATTCAGTCAATTCCTTTAGTGTTCAGTGACTAAAAGTTCTCATTTATACTGTTGATCTAGAAGTCGCGTACTTCTTTTTTAGATATAAATTGAACAGATCGGAAATCATTGGATATTCAAGAGTTATTTTGTAAGGATTTGATTTGTTCCGAGTTTAATCACAGATTGGTATCAATTCGAGAACTACTGAAAACCAGGGAGTACTGGATAGCTGTTTCGTCCTAACTTGGGACACTTCAACCGTATACGCCCACTACAGTTGGGACCCGCGACCTTCCGGTTACAAGGCAAAATTCATCCGATCCTCGCTAGTGACTAGTTTTGTGGTGGTGTGATACAGACAGTGTGTACCAACTGAATATGATTGTCACATATTCCCACAGTTCATTTCCGCATTAACAACAGAATACGATATATCTATATGAACATTCTTTTTGACGTTAGAGACAGAGTACAGTTCCAATAGTTCAGGACTGCAATAGCAAAAGAAAACTGTGTATATCTGAACATTCTATTTCTTGTAGTTCGATGTAAACCGAAATCATAAGCTCATTGATTGGTTAACAAATATAAACTGTACACAAATAAACAGCGGTTTGATCAATGAAAAATATACTTTGGCTACCGTGTCTTGCCTTCTGTTGTTACTGCTTCAAAATGAAGTTGCTTGTAGTTCTAGTGAAAAGTCGTTATCAGTGAGGTCCACCAAGTCGGGTGTTAGGACAAATACTTGTTGAAGATGTTGGCTGGTGCTAAAATTACGAATTTTTAGAAGTTGGAATTCACGGGCCATTGGATTAGGTCTAGGTGGCTGAATGGTCTACTAGCTACCCCGGGTCGGGTTACCACTGTGTGCGTGCATACTGTGAAGAGTTCGGAACTAGAACGAAACAGGTATCCAGTACTCCCAGGTTTTCAATGGTTCTCTACTTGATGTCATTTCGTCATCAGAATTAAATCTATATATATATATCTTGTTTTGATTTCCTCAAATAATTATATAATGATTCATTCTGACCCAGTGATCAAATTATTCCAAGATCAGAAATCAGTTTTTCGCTAAAACATTTTCCATAGGGTGATGAAGGTAATTGTGATCTTCTTATTACACTGTGTGAGATTTATTGGAAACAGATAGAAACCAAAAGATTTATCAGTTTGCTGAAATGTATAGTATTCCAAATTCATTCATCCACTATCCTGATTTCACCCAGAGAAGGTCATTCATACTGACTGCAAAAATTTGACTAAAAGAATACGCCCTTAATTTATAGAGGACATAAATCGCCTGAAATTAGACGTTAGCGATACTAGGGTAAAACTATAGCTACAAATAAATTTTGAAATCATATAGTTCGCTAAAACATTTTTACCATTTTGCATCATCTGATCTGACTTCTATGAGCAGTTATTCTCATTTGGAAACAGTACCGAAGTAAAATTCTCTAAATAATTAAAATTCTGAGAAAATTGTTTATTTTGTGTTAAATTTCGCAACAATATTGAAATTGAAATAGCGACGCTCGACTGGACACGGTCACGGTGATCACGAATATCGTTAGTCTAACGCCAACAGCAGTATACGACAGATGCCTGTTGCCCAGGCTGTTCTAATTAAGCGGGAACACACAACGGCGTGAGACGAAAAGTATACATTCAGTGATCAGCCACAGAATATTGACGAAACGGGAACAATGATATATTCCTTTTCAACGACTTCATTTTCAAGCTGTACAGTCGTCTTCATATTATGGAAAACGACATTAAGTGTCTCTAGAAATTGCTCAGTAGTCAATACTGAATGAAGATAATTGAGATGAGATTTTAAAATTGCAGGTCAGATGTTGTCTAATGCATTAAAAGTCCGATGATGATAACAGTAAAGAAGGCGAAGATGAAGTGAGGTGAAATGAATTCAAGTGGTAAAATGGAATAAAATAAAAGAGCATTACTATGACCAAGGTAAAGAAAGGGGTTTGACAAAACGTTTTTCAATATAAAATTTAGGTTTTTTGTCAATTCATGTATAGCTACAGCTTCAGTTATGCATAAGTGGAGAATACGTAAGTTTTTGGAGTGATTGGATTTGGTCCTGTAGATACCTTCAAAGGATAAATCACGTGAGGCAGAATGACATGACTCCAGAATATGTTCACAGATTTAAGACTTTGTCATCCTTTCCTCATCTTTCATTAAACAAACCGGGTAGTGTTCAGTTACGCGTTTACAGAGAACACGTTTACAACGTCCAATGTAATCAGCTCCACACAAGCACTTATGTGCTTATCACATATATGTATATTGACTGAGCAATTATTTAGCCCCACTTAATAACCTTTTCCGTAATATGAATACGACTGTACAGCTTGAAAATGAAGTCGTTGAAAAGAAATATTTCTTCGCTGAACAAAAACAACTCTGTTTTTCCTTACAAACAAAACAACTTAAATGGACCAAACCTTAAAAGTCTACTGCCTAGTATTTTTAAAAACACTCCATTCTTTCTTACCCTGGCTTTTATTTACATACATCAATAAATATATTTTTATTACTAAGAAAAACATCACTCAGTTATGGATAATCATATCAACTTGATATGATTATGAGCAATAGTTTATGCTCGAAACGTCTTCAGTAAATATTACTCTACAACACTGTGTGATTTATCAAAATAAAATCTTATCCATAATGGAGTTATGCTCTACCACAGTGCCCAAGTTTTATACTTATATCTAAGAAAAACATCCTGTAGTAAGAGTATTTAGGGTTTTCAAATCACTTAGTGTTTAACTAATCTTTTAACTTTTTCGTTGTGTGATATAAATGACCATAGTGCTTGAACTTTGTTGATTTTGATAACTCCTTAAGACTGACTTAACGTTACTGAATTGATGATAACCTTTAGCAAGGTTCAGAACGCAAGATTCATCCTACTTTGAACGACTGTACCATACCATAATCAATTAATGCATTCCTCGTGATGACATTGTAATGGTTGTTAATGATAGTGAGATGCCTACACAGAAATATCCTGATATGAAAGTAATGATTGATTAACTGCATGACACCACATACTACTGATTGAGTTAAATGAGTAAATGTATATCAATCACTTCAACCAGTAATGATTGCTAGCCAGATCCATGTAATCAAACCACCGGACAATCATTTCTTTCGTTTGGGGTCGAGTTCATCCATTGGGTACCCTGGCTTTGACTCAGATCAGATCAGCCCCAAAAGCAGTGAAACGCCTGTCTGGCATTTATATCATTTCTATCTAACCAGCAAGCACTGCTGTTTGATGTGAGTGATATCAAACTACTCATTTCAGTCGATCAGTAGTATATAATGCCATTCATTTATGATTGGCTAATCGTAAGATATTGTAACTAATAATCCAAAAATTATCTCATCTTTCGGCTTAAATATATTTAAGTCAGTACATACTGTCAATGTGACAAAAAGGTTGGTTCGATGATAAATGACTAATGCAATTCAGATTGTTATGCGCATTTATTCAAACAAAAGCGTAAAAACTACGCACTAAATCAAATGAAATTCTACACCACATAAATATTGAACACAAGTTGTGTATTTTTTTCTACTTGACAGACTTCCTGTTTTACTCATCAGTTGTTTCTCTCAGATATTATTTATTAGTCATATTTAACGCAATGCAGTTGTTGTTCTTCGATATTTCGATCGTGATATCCAGTGAAAATGTCAATAGACCGAGACAAAATGCTTCATTTGTGACTACATAGAAACCAACAGCCTAGAAGTCCCTCTTCCCGTGGAATACCTGAAGGAACTACTTCTCAGATGTACGTTTAATATCCAATCCAAATTCAACGAACAATTTTATGTACAGAAAGATGGTGTAGCTTTGGAGTCTCCTCTTGCTCCACTCCTAGCTGACTGCTTCATGGTGTTGAGTCAACTCCACTTAATACAGGAGACAAGTAGGTGACACATTCATAATTTGTGATGAAAAAGTTGATTAAGGGTATCTCCTCAAAACCTTTAACGCATCACACCCATCAATAAAATTCACCTTAGAAAGTGAGTCGAATATGGCATTTCCATTCCTGGACGTACTACTAACCAGAAGAAAAGACTGCAAGATAAGAACATCAATATTTCTCAAGCCAACATGGATGGGACAATTTATCAACTTCCAGGGCTTTGTCCCACTGATCCGAAAGCGAAGCCTGGTAGGTACATAATGTTCAAGGATTAGAAAAATCTGCTCGGAAGACACGGTAGAGAAAGAATTAAATGTATTACGTGGAACCCTACTAGAGAATGGGTATCCACCAAGATTCATCGACAAAAACATGAAGGAGAAGCCTCCGCTGTCGGACATCGCAACGGTTCCTAAGAAAACTCTCTTTATGAACCTGGAATTCAAAGGTGACTTCGAAGCAGAAATTCCCAGTAACTGCCTTTCTAAATGTTTGAAGAAGACATTTAAAGCAACCACCTTACGCATCACGTTCTCCAGAAGACAGTCAATCCAGTCTAACGTTAAGGATAAGATACCGCTTTTGGCCACTTCAATGTGTATTTATCAATATCAGTAAAAAGTTTGAGCATTGTGAATTAAATGAAATAAAGTATAATTACATTTCAATAGTTTACACACAATGATAAATTTTGTTATTGGTAATATTTCGCGCAAAATTACTACCCGTGTTCACACCACCGTTGGAATTGTTTTGCTCACACATTTATGATTTGTACTCATATATATAGTTCATTATTTTTTTTGCTCATTCATGTTTTTTGTATTCAGAATTATATTTATCAATTTACTTGTTCGTGTGGAGCAAAGTATATCAGCCGTACGCAACGTGAAGTCCCTAAACGTATTCTGGAACACTGTCCAGCTTGGTTAGCCAGAGAAGAAAAGAAGAATAGCAGCAGCTCTGTCTTCGAACATCTTGTCATCTCCGGATGTCAAGCTTTCCCAAATGAATGCTTCACAGTGCTACACAGAGTCCCTCGATATCCTATAAAGGGACTTCGACTACGCCATCTGTTCACAGCTGAATCAGTAGCTATTCGGGATCTGCAACCGGACCTCTGCATTCAAAAGCATCACATACATTTGCTCACCCTACCGAGGCCAGAGTAACGTTCTTACTATAACTTCTTTTCTATTATATAAGTTTAGTATTATTATTGTCAGTATTATTATTTATTTATTTTATTATAGCTTGACTCCACATAGTATTTTTGGTACAAATATGGAATTTTCAGCATGTGATATCGGTAGCCCAAATTTTGCAGGCAGACCACTGATATCAGGTGTACATCGACCGGGGATAAAACGTCGGACCATATGCATGATCGGTGAGAGTCCTAACTGCTGTGCCATCGACGCACATTATCATTATTGTCCCCATCACACATATTTTATTATCCCTCTATTTCTGTTTATTCAAAACATTACGTTTTCATGCTGATTTTACATAAAAACACTTTATAGTCTTTCCACTAGTTCCTGTCCATTCTACACAATCTTATTGATTAGTCATTATCTCACACTTATTACGTTATGCCAACTTCTGCCTCTTTTCAACATTTTGCCAGTATCTGATTGGTCTTGTGATTTCTTTGTTGAATATAATTACGATTGTACAGCTTATGAAAATGAATCATCAAAAAGAAAATTTTCTTCGCTGTTTACGTCTTTTTCTTACTATTCAGTGGTAGTCAATGGCGTAGACTGATTGATTGGGGAGAGTAGTTTAAATCACTGAAATATCGATCTCGACATAAAAAGAAGTCTTAATAGTAACTCCTGCGACTACAGTGTTAGATGATCTCCGAATGAAATCTTAAGTGTTACATATATGTGACCCATAGATAAACCGAGATCAGGGTCTATTTGCTGGTTGTTCCAGTAATATATCTATTTTAATCCTAACTTTGTTTTACACTGCGTCACAATCTTTGCATTCGCCTCAGCAAGCTTGATGGACAAAAGTGGAAACTTGTTCAGTCCCTTTGTAACGACAGAAGGCAAGAGTCAGGCAACAGATCATTTAATAAGGAAATCAACGCATATTTATGTATTTGCATATACATTACTACGGATATTTAAGCAAACAAACACAGTCTTCCGATTGGTTGTTTCTCACGTAAAGTTAATCTTTCATCTCTTTGTGACTGTTTCTTGAATGTCAAATCCTCTATATGTTAACTGCATCCGCCTACGCAAAGTCTGCTGTGGTCGGTTTTGAATCAATCTTTGTTCACATTTTCTCACGACAAATCTTGGGAGCGTAAATATTCACGTAAATTACTGTCTACCAATTTGGCTAGTAGACAGCTCTCACCACACCTTTACTGTCGAATGGTCCTTGCTTCTATTCAAATCACGTAATATACACACTCGATCATATAAATTATTAAAAAGACAGTTGCAGCGAAGAAAAAATTTTTTTTCGACGAAATCATCAACATGGCTGTACATTCGTATATTTATGATAAACGGGTGGGAAAGTTACAGAATAATTTCCGGTCAGGGGTCAAATTAATAAAATTACAATTAGGAATTAAAATGCCATAATAAACAGGGGGACGGATAAAACTCAAACAAAGTAGCATCATAATTACTGAGAAGATTGACATATTGTGCAACTGGGGGTTAGAAATGTAGAAATAACAAAAATAGACAGGATGTTTGGATAAAAAATCTAGTGGGATCATAAGTGATGTGACGAATTATTGTCGATGCAGTTAGGGACTAAATATGTAGAAATAATAAAATGATGGCCATGGCAATGAAAAGGGTTGGACGTATTTCTTTTGGATACACAGCGTGGGTTTGAGCTTTTGGATGGCTGGTGCCTCGTCTATGCCCAGACGTCTTAATTTTACTCCCTTTGATAGGTTTGATCGAATCTTGTATACTATTTTGAAGGATTTCTCGTATGGCGCTGAATGTCGTGAATTGCCCAAATGTTCTGTCACTGAACTATGTACACGTTTTCGTTCTCCTTTTACCAGCCAGGTTGGATAGTGTTCACGAGTGCGTTTTTCAAGTTGGCGCATGGTACGGCCGATGTACTCAGCTCCGCAAGAGCAAGCAAACTGGTGTATGCACATTAAAGTGGCCCAATGCGACAGCTTGTCTTTCGCATTCTGGTCACAATCATGGAAATTTTCGCTTCTATTCTTTTCTATTCATGTAGTCTTAACACCTTACTTACGGAGATTGTCCTATCCTAATTTGTTTACTTATTCACCCTGTATTTCTAAAATATGTTCTTGGACTTTGACTAAAGGTAAACGCCAAATTTTTAAGTTATTCAAAAGACATAGGATGACGAATGAACTAGAATTTGGTTACAATTATTCTAATGTATTTGAATAGCCTAACAACATGCCGTTTATTCTCAGTCTTGAACTACCGCTTGGCAAGACTTTGAAGTACCTCACTGAGTTTTATATTTTGTAAATGTTCAGTTGATGAATAGGGATGTCTAGCTGGTAACAAACGTGCTGATCACGAATATCGCATGTATATCCGCCAATAACATATACAACAGCTATCTGATTCCTAGGCCCACTACTCAAAAGAGAACAGATACATAAAGGTGAGACGAAAAGTATATTTACAAAAGGGAAACAAAGAAACACAGAATGCATACAACAAAGGCCACTGATATGGGCGTGTGTAAAGATAGTCCATCTACCCATCTATGAGACAATTGATTGGTTTGCCGCCAGACTGGATGTTTACTAACATATCACTGAGTCATTTACCTATTATTCATTATGTTATTTTGTATTTCTTCTTAAAGCATAAACAGTTTTATAGACGACGATGAAAAAGACCCTAGAATTAATGTGCTGATTTGTAAATGTTCATATTGTCATACATTTAACTAATTCATAAATTAATGAATCATACTCAGTTGTCTATTTACTTTCTAATTCTATATATATGGAATGAGTCAGTATTTAGTATTCTTGATATATTGATTATTCCCATATATACTGGTAATGACTAAGTGTGTACATCTGTTAATGTGAGTGTCTGATTTCACTTGAGGATTATGAAAACTAAGTACATTATTTCTTAGAGATATCTGTATACATACTCTTGTTCCTTGAATGATTATAATTGTTATTATGGTTCCCTTTGGTTCCTAGTGAAACATAGGGCTTCAACTGCACGCCTCCACTTGCTTCTGTCTTCTGCTGTACTTTTCACCTGCATCCATGTTAGTTCATACTGTTTCAACACCTCTTCACATGACCTCCTCCATGTCACCTTTGGACTTCCCACTCGCCGCTTACCTTCGGGTTCCAATCGAGCTATGGCCTGACGAGCGATGTCACCCAGCGGCCTCATCAGCGAGTGTCCAATCCATCTCCACTTTCTCCTGCATTTTTGTTGAGCGACTGGTTCTTGTTTTGTTTGTTTCCATAGTTTCTTAACGGTGATTCTTTCTGGCCATCTAATCTTCAGTATAGAGCGAAGACAGCTGTTGATAAAGGTCTACAACAGGCTGTTGGAAATATTCTTTGTGACCCTCCAAGTTTCTGATCCGTATAGAACAACTAACTTGACGTTTTTATTGAAAATCCGAATTTTGTTGTTGATGCTGAGTGACGAAGATTTCCAGATTGGTTTCAGGTTGATGAATGTGTTTCTCGCCTTCCCGATTCTCGATTTGACTTCCTCGTTCGTTCCTCCTGTAGTTGAGGCAATGCTCCCTAGATAATTGAGTGAAAGAAGTAACCTCTTTCAAACCCCTCCCGTTGATGGTGATTGGCACTGGATGTTCCTGCTGCTGTTGTTGGTTGGTTATTTTCATGACCTCCGTCTTGTCTACGTTCACCTGGAGTCCTGTCTTTGCTGCTTCTTCGACCAGTTTGTCGGTTTTTGCTTGTAAGTCTTCGATTTTGTGTGACATCAAACATAAATCATCCGCAAAATCCAAGTCTTCTAGGTTCTTCACGTCGGTCCAGGATATCCCTGTCTTCTCGTTTCCCACTGTCTGACGACGCATAATCCAGTCCACCACAATTAGGAATATCATTGGTGATAATAAGCACCCTTGTCTGACTCCTGTGTTTACTCCAAACGCTTCGCTGAGTTTTCCGTTGTGGATCACTTGACATGTGCCGTTGTCGTAAAGTTGTTGAACAAGGTTGATGAATATTTGGGGTACGCCGTAGTATTCGAGTAGTTTCCAAATTACTTCGCGGTTAACGCTGTCGAAGGCCTTCTCAAAGTCTATGAAGTTGAGGTAGAGATTTGATTGCCATTCCATGCTTTGTTCGATGATAATGCGTAGAGTTGCAATTTGGTCAGAACATGATTTGCCTTTCCTGAATCCAGCTTGTTCTGGTCGGAGTTCTGTATCCAGTGCGTCCTTTATTCTCTCCAGGATGATGAGACTCAGGATTTTACTTGGCGTCGACAGGAGCATGATACCTCGCCAGTTCTTGCAGAGTCCCAGGTCGCCCTTCTTTGGTAGTTTCACGAGGTAACTTTCCCTCCAGTCAGTAGGCACCTTTCCCTCCTTTCAGACCTTTTGCAATAATGGAGTCAGCATATCTGCTGTCGTTTCTGGGTCCGCTTTCAGTGCTTCAGGGGTTATTCCATCTGGTCCAGCTGCTTTTCCAGCTTTCAGAAGCTTGATTGCATTCAAGACTTCAGCTTTCTTTGGGGGATTTCGGTTATCTTAATCATACGAGGAACCTCACCTAGTTTATTAGCTCGCTAGTTTTAATGACTGGTCCCAACCCCAGGTATAGAGGGAGAGCTGGGCGTGGGGTTAGCCACCCTACACCACAAAATCAACCAAACTGCTAGAAAAACTTCAACACACACAGAAAATATATTAAAAATACAAAAAATATATAAAAAACGAACTTATTCTTTGCTGGAATCAGAGTGGCGAAATGATACAGTGAGTTGATAAAAGCCTTTAGGAGACCAGTCAGCCAGCCGATGTGTCTTCTCTTGATGAAAGCCAGAATAAGAATGGAGACATAGAATGTCCATACAATGTACGAAGCTCAAAAGGCTCTCCAGGTAGTCAAAGAGATGCGAAGATATGCATACAAGTGCTGGGTATCTGCGAGATCAGATGGAATGGATATGGATTATCCAAATTGTCACCTGGAGAGTCAGTAATCTACTCCGGTCACGCAGACGACAACCACGAACACACTGAGGGATTGAGTGGCTATAATGATGTTACCAGTGTCACCCAAAGCCCTAATGCAGTGGGAATCAATCTCTTCATACAGGATAATGATATCCAGATTCAACTGAAAAGGAAGGCAGGAAGGTTACAATTATTCAATGCTACGCACAGGGCTACAAACAACGTAGAACAAGAGAAGAAGGAAGAGTTCTATAGACAACTACAAACAGTAATGGACAACATCCCAAATGATGACATCAAAATCCTCATGGGCGATATGAATGAAAGTCAAACTGGGAGCAGATAATACAGGAAGAGAACTCATCATGGGTCGAGAGGCTGTCGCTCGGCGAAATGAATGAGAACAAAGAGCTATTCGCAGACTTCTGAGCTTTCAATGATCTGGTGATCAGAGGCAGTGTATACAAGCATAAGGATATACACAAAGCAACATGGACTTCACCTGACGGACGAATCAAAACCAGAAAGATTTCATCTCAATGCTTCTCAAGGAAGTGGAGATGCAGCCTGCTGGACACAAAGTCGAGAAGGGGAGCAGATGTGGGCTCAGACTATCATCTAGTTCAAGGAACCTTCAGAGTGAAACTGAAAGCCTTCAGGATAACTTAAGACAGGGCACAATTCAAGTTCAGCACTCAGAAACTGAAGGACAAAACTACAAGGGATACCTTCACTAAATATATCAGAACAAAGCTGGAGACACTATGTGGCAATACTGAAGAAACCGGTATGGAAGAACATTGGAACTAACTCTTTGAAGGTGATGTTCAAGCAAACGTGTACCACCCTTTTAGGAAGAAAGAAGAGACAAGACAAGGAATGGCTCTCAATGGACACCTACCTGCGAGCTTATAGAAGGGAGGAGGATGGTGAAAGAGATGACTTAATCCAAAGATTGACAAGAGAACAGAAAGAGACGCTGATTTCAGTGTACGCTGCACTGAATAAAGAGAGAAGTAAAGAAGAGTGCTGTGGAAGACAAAAGACAATTCTACGACACATTGGCTGGCAACTGAATCAGAACAGGATGGCCACAGGTAACAGAAACCTCAGAACATTATACCACACAACCAGGTCTCTATCAGAGTGCAGAGATCAACCCAGATGATGAAACCAATGAAAGATGCTCAAGGGAACCGAATTACCAAGGAGAAGAAACAAACAAAACAATGTACTGATCACTTTAAAGGACTCCTGAATCGACTACCACCTGCAACTCCCCAGAAATACCACCACCAATAGCACGCACAGAACTGCCTGCAACTGGACACTAATCCTCCAAAGAAAGTAGAAATCCTGAATGCGATCAAGCTACTGCAGTCTGGCCGGGAAGGCAGCAGGACTAAACGGAATTTCTCCCGAAGCACTGAAAACAGAGACTGCGGTAGATATTATCACGCCATTATCGCAAAAGGTTTTAGAATGAAATGAAAGGTACCTACCGATTGGGAAAAAGGCTGGCTAACTTGTCAAGCTACCAAAGAAGGGCGATTTACGCCTCACTCTGCAAGAACTGGAGCGGAATATTGCTCTTGTCCACATTAAGTAAAATACTAGGTCGCACCGGATACAGAACTCCACCAGCATGGAACAAGCTGGAATCAGGAAAGGCAAATCATGTGCTGATCAAATTGCAACTGTATGCATCGTCATCACAGAACAAAGTATAGAATGACAGTCAAACCTCTACCTCAACAGCTTCATCGAATTCGAAAAGACCTACAACAGACAGCGTTGACCGAGAAGTAATTTGGAAACTACTTCAACACTATGGCGTACCACAAGTCTTTGTCAACCTCATTCAACACCTATGTAACAATGCCACGTGTCAAGTGATCCACAATTTGAAAGTAAGTTAATAAAAGAGTAAACAAGATGGCTACCTATTATCACCAATGATATTCTTAATTGTGGTGGACTGGATTATGCGTAAGATTGTGGGGAGTGGGGGAGACAGAAGTACCCTGGACCGCCAATAAGACTAAAAGATCTGGATTTCGCAGACGATATGTGTCAAATGTCACAAAAAATCTAAAACTTACAGGCGGAAATCAACTAACTAGCTGAAGAAGCAGCCGCCGAAGACAGGAATGCAGGTGAACATAGAGATGTAGATGTTGAAGATAACCAAAGAACAGCAACAACAACAACCAGCACCAATCAATATCAACGGAAGAGATTTAACAGAGATTACTTCCTTCACTTATCTACGAACCATCGTGTCAAACCCAGGCCGAAATCTTCTGCACTAACTCAGCATAAACAACAAGATTCGGATTTTCAACACAAATGTGAAGTCAGTCAGTTCTTCTATATGGGTCAAAAACTTACAATGAGTGTCACGAGAAGCATTTCCAATAGGTAACAGGCTTTCATCAATAACTGCCCACCTCGCTGGATCTATACTGAAGATAAAATGACCAACCAGTCAGAAAGAATTAGCAACAAGAAACTATGGCTGGGAACAAACCAACAGGCGAGAACCGATTGCTCAACAAATATGCAGAGGAAAATGGAGATGGATTGCGAATACACTGAGGAGACCGTCGAATGACATCACACGCAATGCAGGCCATCACTCGAATGGAATCCGAATGGGAAACGACGAGTGGTTCTTCAGTGGGAGGGTGACATGAAGGAGATCGTGTGGTGAGGAGGAGTAGGAGGAGATGAAAGAGTATGGATAATCGAGTTCTCAGCTAGAGGGGAGAGTATAAAAGCGAACAAAGTGGAGATGTGTTGTTGAAGCCCTATGTTTCATTTGGAATCCAAGGGAACAATAATAATACTAATACAAGATCACTACTACAATTCGTGTGGTTCTTGTTTGATTCTGAGTACAAGTTCAAGTTAGTATAAAAATATAAGAAAATTACTGCTTAATTCGATTGGAAAAATAGTACAGTTAGGTTATGTAAATCATTGAGATGTAGTTCTGTTGAATTGTTATAAACATCTCACAGCAGTACATACACAAAGACTAGGCTCACGCAATTCTCTTGCCTTTCACACTGGACACTTTTAATTTTGAAATATATTTACGAAGTTTTGTTGACGATTCATGATATTACTTTCATATTTCAAGAAAAAAGAGCAGTACATATATCCGGATTACAGGTTTTATGGGGATTTTGGATTAATTTCAATTGTTAGACACTCTTTCGTCAGAAATCAATATCATTTAAAGAGAACATTGAAACTGCGGTACAGTGTACATCTGTTTCGTTCTGCTTTGAAACTCCTCAACACTTCACACTCACGACCTCGCCAGGTATCGGACGCAGGACCTGCAGGCATTGGTGAAGGCAGCTCTGTATCACGCGCGAGTTGATAAAGTTAGAGTTTAAGGGTCACTGAATTCTAGTTCAAGTGGCTGGATAGCTATCGAGCTCGGTCTCTTAACGAGAAGGTTCCAGGTCCCATCCGTGGTGGGGTCGTGTTTGAGAACTGCCGACGAGTTTCAAAACAGGACAAAACAGCTGTCCACTGCCTCCTGTTTTCTAATGATCTTTCTAACGCATGTTGATTCGTGATGAAAATCTTACAAGTGAAATCAATTCATGTATCTCAGACAAGCACATACTTGCTCAATAATTAAGATTAGAGTTTTGAGAATTCCTAGTGAGGTTAACATTTACGCAATTAGAAGTAAACGTGTCTATGTTCCATAGTCCCTAAATAAGAATTGCTTATTACATAGCGACAGGTTTTCTTTTTCACTAGAAAATGATAACCTAGTTTGTAGTCTCACAGCTCAGTTGGCACATCTGCGGATTAGTAATTCAGATACTAATGGCTTGAGTCCTTCCTCGACGCACATGTTCACCTCACCTTCAGCCGTCATCTGTTAATTAACTCTGGCTTTGTCATCTATTGTGTTAGTTAAATCAAAGTTAATACATCAGATAACTCATCAATAAATAACCTTGATAAAAACTTCTACCTTTACTGGGCATTCCATGTTTTCATTGTTGAGAATTCCATGTTTTTTTTCAATCTTTAGTTGTTTATGCGTCATACTGAGTTTTATCACGTGAATATCAAATGCCCACTGTGTGGGTAGGTGAAATAAATAAAACAGGTTAAGGCTGGATATAAAAACACAAAACAGCTAAAAAAGAAAAATAAATGTGAAATTTACTATGAAAAAACTGCAGTTGAAAACACATAAATAAATCACACTAAACGCATTTTACTGCTACAACAGGTATCTAGCAAGTGATGTTTTCTCTTCAACAAACAAGATTCGCATTGTGAACGTGAACAGCACATGCTTTTGTTATTGCAAAAACTTTTTCAGTAATTCAAAATCATACGACATTTAAAAATAGGTTGAAAATACCTGGAATTCGTTGCAAATGTAGGTGACTTTTGGAAACTACTGAATTCTTCAGTTTATTTATTGTTTAATTTAAATTTGAACAGGTGATTATTATTGTTGTTGTTCTCTTGGATTCCAAATGGAACATAGGGCTTCAACAACACATTTCTACTTTGTTCGGTCTTCCTCTCTCCTCTCTAGCTGAGATCACGATTATCCATACTCTCTTATCTCCTCCTCGTCTCACGATCTCCTCCATGTCACCCTCACACTGAAGAACCACTCGTCGTTTCCCATTCGGACTCCACTTGAGCGATGGTCTGCATTGCGTGTGATGTCATCCGACGGTTTCTTCAGTGTATTCGCAATCCATCTCCATTTTCCTCTGCATATTTGTTGAGCGATCGGTTCTCGCCTGTTGGTTTGTTCCCAGCCATAGTTTCTTGATGATAATTCTTTCTGGCCGGTTGGTCATTTTATCTTCAGTATGAATCCAGCGAAGCTGCCAGCTACTGATAAAAGTCTTCAATCTGAATAGGAGAATTGTCCATTTATTCCTGATAACTTATGTATTCACTCAACAAAGATTTTTCCATTGTAACACTGAAGCTGAATTAGATGAGGGTTTTGTAACAGTCTTATTGGTAATAATCCTTGCTAAGATTCCTACATCTTTCAGTAACTTTTCCTTGACACATGGTTAGCATTATAAATACTCAGACCAAATGTGCTACGAACTTCCTAGAATAATATGAGTGCCGGCTCAGATTGAATCAGTATGTAAAATTACTTAGAATAATCCCACAGTGTTTGAAAAATCTTCCTTTGACTTTTTAAACACGCTGTGACTATTTTAAGTAATTTTAAACATGGCAAATATAAGCCGTAGACGATCAAGTGACGAAGAAACCGCTAGATAAAATCAGTTACATGAAATTACAAGTACGAAAAGTACAATACAGTTTTCACCTTTGTACATACCATAATGATTATTTAAGCGCCTAAGATAGACAAACTGATTGATAGGCTGTTATACATATATTTGAATAAGGCATTTAGAAGACAAATTTCGCGAGATGATATCATTTCATAGTTTCTCTAAAATCGCTTTACAACTAACATGGTTCACAATAATGTATCAGATTATCAAAATAAAATTAATGAAATCTTCTAAGATCAGTCAAAATTTCTGGTGGATAATACTGCTGATAATGTGCTGCTGATGACCTCTCTGTCTCTATGCCTGTCAACTCTCAGTCAGACTGTTCCAAATCAAATAACTTTCTCTCGGAAATTAGTCAGTGGTCCTCTTCAAACGGTCTTAAGCTGAATCCGTCTAAATGTCAGGTAGTAAATTTCACATTCAGACGAAAACGTGACCTACAACAACTAGGTAGCTCACATGGCCTCACTACCATTGACGGCATAGAGGTTGAAATTACATCTAATGTCAAGTACCTTGGACTGAGTATTTCCTCCGATCTTTCCTGGTCCTCCCACATCTTGCTGGTTACTAGAAAGACGTTTAGCTTAACCTTCTACGTTAGGAAGTTAAGGCAGTCTGGTATAAAGCAGTCTTTGCTTTCTCAGTTTGTCAATTCTTGTATTCTACCCATCCCTCTTTACTGCTCCCCATTAATCTTTCCTGGACTCCTTAAGAAAGATTCTGATTTTCTGAGAAGGGCACTAAAAGCTGTTAGTAGGGGAAGTGGGATATCGTTAAACCAATTGGTTAACACTATTGTGGATAGACATATAATGTCATGTAGGAAACTAGCGAATAATATATTGTCAGACCCCGAACACCCTCTCTATACGCAGCTCTCTCCTTGCATTTCATCTGATAGAACTAGAAGCAACTATAGGAGGCTATATGCCAGGACTACCAAGTACAAAACCTCCACAATACCTAATCTGGTACAGCTGTTATGTGATGAGAAATCCGTTAGGTATGACACGATCAACTTACTGCGGCACTCTAACAAATAGTTCCCATTCGTTTTTTGTTTTCCTTTCTTTGTTACTATTATATTGTTGCTCACATATTCTATTACACACTAATTTTATATTTCATATCCTGTGGTGCATTGTTTAAATATTCTTTTTTATTTCTTTTCTTTTTCTTTTTTCTTTTTCTTGTTGTTGCTTTTTATTTTTAAAATCTTGTAAAATTTTTGAGGTAATTAGATGCAATATTGCAATGCACGCTGAAAATTCCATACCTGTATCACAAATACTGTTTGGAATAAAGCTGACATTATTATAAGAATAATCGTCAGTTTCAGATTTTACCGATGCATGGTTTTATAAATGAAAACTCTATAAACAACTTAAAGCTATTGGATCACATACTCCTCGGATGTATGGCCTTCCAAAGATTCCAAAACCTCGGAACTCGCTGAGACCCATATTAGGTATTTCGGATTCTTCGTATTATAAAATCGCAAAATGGATTACAGCGGTCCTTACGCCAGTAAGTGATTCCTTATCAAATCATTCTGTAAAAAGTTCATTCAATCTGACCAATATGCTAGACACTCTGAACATTAGGGAAAAGTTATGTGCTCAACCGACATAGAATCTTTATTCACCAATGTTTCACTTCATGAAACTGTTGATTTCATTTACTATTACATCACAAGCAATGGGATACATTTGCCTATTCCTATCACTTACACTATAGACATTATCTTAACATGTACAGAAGATATCAGATTAACCTTCCAAGAAAAGGCATACAAACAAATCGATGGTGTTGCGATGGAGAGCTTTCGTGGGCCCATGTTAGCAGATATAATCATGTCATAATTGGAGAAACAAATGCATGGTACACTCAGAAAATTTGTCTTGTATAAGCGCTATTTGGATGATACTCTCATAATTGGTAATAATAGTAAGTATATTGAAAGCTTTATTACTTTATGTAATCATATACATCCAAATATCTGCGGGACTTCTGAATTAAAATCGAATAACAAACTCGGTTTCATGGATGTTTCAGTGACTAGGAGAAACGATGGAACGATAAAGTGACCTATATTTGCTAAGCAGACATGGAGTGGACAATATCTTCATTTCACCAGTTTTGCTCCTATCCAGTAATAAAATGTTTTCAAGGGCCGGCACACTATACAAGAGTGACACTGATGGATGAGCTTCGACACAAACATTCAGTTTTATTGCTTAGTGTTTATCCAGAAAACTTTATCAGTTGTCACAGTAAGGATAGACCTCAACTAGGAAAGACAGCTTCTGTAGCAAAGAAAGCTATCTTTATTAACCTACCATTCAACGGTGATCAAATTATGCAGTTAACAGCTCAAAAACTTTGACCAGCCATCAAACGCACATTCTATGCCGTATCTCTTTTTCTCACATGCCGAACATTTTCTATCCCTACACCTACGATTAAAGGACGAAATTCTCTGAACTCTACTTCAAACTGTATCCAAAAGTTCACATGCAGCTGCGGTGACACCTATATAGGTAGAACCAAAAGAATGTTCCAATGTCGTCGAAAAGAACATGTTCCAAAATTATTATTAGGCATAAAGAAAATCCCAATGCAATCAATCTGAATAGAAATCCATCATCATCTATTGCAAAACACTCATTAATGTCACGTCACAAAATCACTTTTAATGACTAATTCACAATTATTTCACATTACTCTAATTCAAGGTTGATATAAGAATAAAACTTGTGCACTGTGGTAGAGTGTAATTCCATTATGGGTAAATTTTGTTTTGATAAAGTCTCACAGTGTTATACAGTAATGTTTACTGTTGACGTTTCGAGCAGAATTTATTGCTCATAATCATATCAAGGTAATCACACGACTTCCTAAATTCATTTATATAGTTCCGTTATTTTTCACTTGATTTTCACTTGATTTGATTGGTAGTAATATTTTCCATATTTCGAGTATGAGTGATGATTCATTCCTATTGCATGTGTTGGTTGTGTAGACTCAATGAACCAGGATTCAGTGATCAACCTCTCTCTCCACGAATAGAAGAAGGCAAACTACACACTAGTGTTATAGAAAACCAACGCATTCTAACAGATATTTAGACTTTAATTCATCTCATCCTTTAACTGTTAAGGCAGGCTTAGTTAAGTGTTTAACAAACCGAGCAATGGCACTAAGTAGCATAAAAAATACCTAAATGATGAAATAAAACAGATAGAAGAGGCGTTGGTGTTCAATAACTATCCTATAAAATTCTTTAGGAAGATTGAAAAAGGCCAAAAGAAAAATAAAAAGAATTGCGAAGCTAGTAATAATAACATAAATAAGAGAGAATATAAGTCATCTACAGTTATACCACTTAAAGAGGGCACATCTGAGACCCTACGTAGGATTCTCAATAAGTCAGGAATTAGGGTGGTATTCAAACCTACAAACTCACTCAGGAACAAGCTCTGTTGGTTAAAGGACCCTGTCGGTTGACCCAATTAGACACAATAATGTAATTTACAAACTACCCTGCAATGACTGTGAGGTCAACTACATAGGTCAAACTAGTAGGTCAGGGGTAGTCAGATTGTCAGAACATAAGAATTTAGCTAAGGTAAGAATGGTTGACCCAGAGAAGATAAGTAATTTAGAAAAAAGCTCAGCAATTGCAATGCATGCATTAGCACACAACCACACAATAGGGTGGAAGAGGGTTAAAATTCTAAGAAGTAATCTAGGTAGGTGGAGAGAGAGGTTGATTACTGAATCCTTGTTCATCGAATCTACACCCAACACATGCAATAGGAATGATTCATCACTAATACCCGAAATATGGAAAATAATACTACCAATCAAATCAAGTGAAAAACAACGGAACTATATGAATGAATTTAGGAAGTCGTGTGATTACCTTGATATGATTATGAGCAATAAACAGTAAACATTACTGTATAACACTATGAGACTTTATCAAAACAAAGTTTACCCATAATGGAACTAATTCAAGGTTGTTGAAGGTGATGGAAGCACTTTGGATTCATCACATACATACCAAACTGTGTGTACAAAAAACAATAGACTTCATTCTTCGCCTACCTTGGACTACTTGGCCAATTTAAATATGATTGGTCATCAGTATGCACTTTTGTGTTTTTTATTTAACTGAGTAATTGTCATGATCTTTATTTTATCATTGTGAACCATGTTAGTTGTAAGGCGATTGTAGAGACATTACGAAATGATATCATCTCGCGAAATTTGTCTTCTGAATGCCTTATTCAAATTTGTCAAAGGGGCTAATTGTTTTAATGTTATATATATATATATATATTTATAAAATGTACAGAATTTTCAGGAGTTTATTCCATATTTTCCCTTCGTACGATATCTTCAAGTGAAATATTGATTGACAGTATATCCGGTGACACAATGATCTCTGAGCTGAAGCACAAACCATTCCATTATGATACATATATGTATATATATATCTGCTTTGTCTCGTTCAAGAAATCCAAGATAACTGGTTAAAAGCCATTTGTAAGATGTACAGAAGTACATTTTAGGACTAGAAGACATAACTTATCTCATGTATTGATTGGGACATGTTGCACCCCACAATCAGGCCATTCTTCAAGTTTAGTAAGAACTTGCAAATCAGAAGCTTGTAAACATTTTAAGTACCCACAAGAGTAGATAATATAAATAGATATTACATATATTTCATCATGAATAATCTAAACTTCAGGAGTTTATAAGGATTAGATTTGTTTTTACGAGTTTGCCTACGGAGTGATATCAGTTATAGGACCATTGGACAGCTATTTCATCCTAGTTTGGGTATCATCGGCAGTTCGTACCCACTGGATATGAATATGAGACGAATAACAACTTCAGAAAGTATGAATACCGGTCATTATTCGGAAAAGCAATTCAATTTGATCCACAACATACTTGTCATCTTGTATCCGACAATATCTCCCCTTTGCGTTTCTGCGGGCTTAAGATGATAAATGCCAAATTAGATTTTGGTATCCACTGCTGCTTCGTGAGTATAGCCTAAGATATGCCACAAATTAGCCTTTACAAACAACAGTTTCACTATGCTTGCTACTGCCGATCACACTTGTGAAATTAGAGTACAAAGTTCCAAGGGAATTGCGAATACGCTTTAAAATAACTTGTTTACCAGTATGATATCATCTTTGTGCCCCTGTTAAGACTTACCAGTAAATTCAATTTCGAAACACTGTCAGTTTCGAAAGCTTTTACGAAACATATCTCTAGTTTTTTTTTTAAAAATCTTAATATAAGAATAATAATTCAGCCAGTGCACCAATATTAAATTTTATTTGAATACGGTTAAGCAGTTAACAGCATTTTTGACAAAATGGCACATTAGGTGATGGTGAAAGGAAGTGCATCCATGGAACTGCATTCAAGACACGAAGCTATCAACCAGTTGATGACAGATTGATATCAATTAGAGAACCATTGAAAACCAGGGAGTGCTGGAAAAGTGTTTCATCTTAGTTTGGGAATCACGAATTGGTAGAAGTTAGAATTCATGGGCTAGCCATTGAATCAGGTCCCAGTGGCTAAATGGTATACGAGCTTGCCTTTTAACCGGAAGGTCGTGGGTTCGGACCCCTCTCGGTGGGTGCTTACTGCCGATGATTCCCAAACTAGAATGAAACAGTTGGTTGTCCAGTACTCTCTGGTTTTCAGTGGCTCTCTAACTGATATCAATACGTGGTCAAACTCATAAAAACAAGTCTAAACTTCCTAATTAACGTGCATATTTTTCTTAATGAAACACTTGTTTCTTATACAAGCAGATATCTATCCAATTTCTTCATATTGCATTTTTATAAACGTAATGAATCGAAAAGTTCAATTACACTTTTCGATAAAATACTCGTGTCGGAAATATGCATATTAAGGTAATGTGAGGCTATCGCATATTTCATCACAGTGGTTGGCTAACATCGAAATAACATAAAAATAAACCTGTAATTACAAAAACATTTCAAGTTGATAAATAAAAATTCCATGAACAAAACAAAGTATTTGATAATTTTAAATGTAATAGTAGTAACATTTCCGTGGCTTGTTATTGGAACTATTTTTGTTTTCCCTTGGGTACTTATGTTACTTTTACTTTCCCTTTTCCTGGCTATTTTGGTAATTACAAGCAAATGCCATTCCTACTACATAATAGAATTTTGCTTGAATTATTTACCCCTAGCTGTTTTCCTAATTGTTCAACTTTCAGTGATTTAATTCATCATATGTTGTTACCATGAATTTTTAAATTCCCTCCAACTTGAAGGGATGAAAGATGAGGATTTTTATCTTTAGTAAATACTTTCTCAGTTTTCAAGGGTTGCTTTGCAGGGATTCAATTTAATTTTTAGTTTGATGACGAAACGATTTCAGTTAGTGAACCGCTGGAAACCAGGGAGTAATAATAACAATAATGATTTACTTTATTCCAAAAACAGTACTTGTGATACAGAATGGAATTTTCAGCATTAATCACAATATTGCATCTAATTTCCTCAAATTATCAATAAAATTATTCACATAGAAAATTTTTCTACATTTACAATAGGGTTAATATAAAAATTAAAAATAAAAAACATGCAGCATATAAAATGGAAATAATAATTATGATAGCAGCTAAGGTAATGATAATAATAATACAAGTGAAAATTGCCGTCGGCTTGTTTCACACAGTATTGTCGATGCGGTATACAAATCCTTGCATGATTAAAAATATTGAATATGATGTTCTCTTTACATGATATGGTGAGAGAAAAAACAAAGATTACAGCAGTCATAGAGATAAGTTGGTGTTTGCAGTTATGAAAGTGAGAACAAGAATCAACAGGACCATAAATATAATAGAAATAATAAAAGTAAAACTTGAAGGTATATAAGGATGGATGGAGGAGATTGTTTATTTACTAGATGAAAAAAGGTTAGTCAATTCTTGCCTGACGCTATTTTCATCACATAAAATACGTGCCAAGTATGGTATCATAGAATTTTGATACTTAGACGTACGAGCATACAGTTTTCTGAAGTTACTTCTTGTTCTATCTGAGGATATGCAAGGTGAAAGCTGAGGGTGAAGTGGATGCTCCAAGTCAGACAAAATCCCTTTAGCAAATTTACTGCACGAAGTCAAATGCCTATCGACAACGACGTTAACTATGTAGTCCACTGGGACACTTCTCATCCTACTGACAGTCTTCAGCATTCTACGAATTGTGACAAAGTCCTTTTTAAGCAAACCAGGAAAGAATAAGGGTGAACAATAAAGAATAATAGGTAGGATGCAAGAGTTTATGAACTGTAAGAGGAGGGGTTGAGTTATACCCGAGTACCTTAACTTCTTAATGTGAAATGTCAGGCAGAATATTTTACTGGAGATCGCTAAGACATGGGAAGACCAGGGGAGATCAGAAAAGAGAATAAGTCCAAGATACTTAATTTCTGATTTAATTCCTATATCATTTTCATCAATCTTACAACTGTCATAAGAATTGACGGCTTCTTTTAACTGTCGTTTACATCTTAAGCTGAAATTAACAGTTTGACATTTAGAAGGATTCAGTTTCAGACCGTTAGACTCAGACCATTTACTGACTTCCGACAGAAAGCTATTTATTTTGGTACAATCTAGCTGGGAGTTAACAGCTATAACTACTATAACTGTTTCGTTCTAGTCTGGGACTCTTCAGAAAACTTAAGGTTAACCAAATCTCTGCAAACCAGTACTTGAAAATTAATCTAAATCTTACTGGTAACTGACTACGAAATGAATTTACCCCAAAGTTCTGTTGAGAAGTCATTATCATTTGAGTCCATCAAGTCAGGTATGAAGCCGAAAACTTACTGAAAACAATGGCTGACTGACCGGTTTCAACATAAATCTTTGCACAGATGTGCAGCAGTTCAAGTTGCCACTCTCCATGTACCACACAAAGCAAGAGAAGACAGTAAGGGAGCTTCAGATGAGACATAATAAGCAAAAGTGTGAGTGAGGAAAGAAGGATAGTAATATGGAAGAATAAATGCATCTATGGCATTGATAACGACTTCGCACCATATCATCGATTGCCTGCAGTTATTGATGCTTACCATCTCGAGAATCCCAACCAGGAAGCTAGTCGACACCTCCCTCAGTGGCTGAAGATAATTGTCAAAGACTTCATAGACAGATCCAAAGTTTTGGTTTATCCACCACTAACTCTTTCCCAGATTGATCTTGTGTCAGCTAACACTGAACATTGAGGAGAGCGATGGCTAGGAATGCGCAGCACTTGGCTTAGTCATGCCAGTCGATACCGATAACAACGGCTGACAACTGTGCTATATGTCACGAATTAGCAGAAGTTACAATTCATAGTCCATTGGTTTCCATTTCAGCAGCTGAAGAATCAATAGGTTGTACTCTTAACCTAAAGGTCCTTTGTTCGATTCTCGATGGGTTCGTACTGCTAAAGAGTCCCAACCTAGAATGAAACGGATATCTAGTACTTCCTGGTTTTCAGTAGTTCTCTAACCGAAATCACTTTGCGATCAGGCTTTTCAAACTGCCTCTGACTGACTTTTATTCCAGAAAAACAATATTATAGAAATAATCTTAAAAAAATCAGACTTTTGGGACTCCACATGAATAAAGTGGTCGTTTACCCTTTCCATTTACCTAATGATTAGTTATCAACAAAAGGTGTTTATTAGTTATTTAGTTGATATGAGATTCAGTGTTTTAACTATGTGGTCATTTGTCTATTGACTGATCAATCTGGTCTATGTCAGCATGTCTAAACACTAGAGGGGCTAGGCTTATCATTGGTGTACCTACAATTAGACTCAGCACAGGACGCTAAATTCGTTCAAATCATCTGAATTCTGGCCAGCAGCTTGGACGAACTGGTAGTACATAAGATTAAATCATCTGGAACTGTGCAGCTTGACTGGCTGGTTTCAACATAGAATTTCCCACACATGCACAGCAGTTCCGGTTGCCACTCCCCCTCCATTTAGCACACAAAGCAGGAGAAGAGAGTAAAGAGCCATTCAAATGACTGACAGATAATAAATTGAGATATGAGGTAAAAAGAATAGGAATATGAAAGGACATTTGAATTTTGTTCGATATGATAAATCACAGAGAGTGAATGCATCTGTGTCATCATTGAGAACGATTTTGAGCCACATCACCAATTGCCTCCAGTCTTTATTGGTTCTTACCATCCCGAGGACCCCAACCAGGAAGCCAGTCCACACCTTCCTACGTGGCCAGCTTATACTAACTGTTGTGGATTTCATTGACTGATGATGCTATCTTTTGCTTGGAACACCACTAGGTCTTTCCCCAACCCGATCCATCCTATGTCAGATAACATTGCCCGTTGAGGAAGGCGAAGGTTGTGCGTGCGTAACACATGTCCTAACCATCTCAATTGGTGTAACTTCACAGCCACATTTATTGATTTTCCCTGCTTACTCAGCACTCGACCTACGCCTAATCTCAATATTGCTCACCCTATTATACCACTTCATATAGGAGATAGAACGCAGGCACATTTGATCAAAGACAGCTAGCTAGTCTTTTCATGTCTTCCACTTTCAATGGCTAGGTCTCACTCACAGCCATAGAGGAAGACAGAGAGAACTGCTGAGCAGTACACACGTCCTCTGGTCGACAGCCAGCCATATTTCACGTCTGACAAGTGAAAAATGGCGTAAACTGGCATATGCCAAACGAGCCTTCTGTATCTATGCTGAGATTTCGTTAGCGATCAAACAGTTTCGGCTAATTTATCTGTGCAGCTTATAAAATTCTCACTTGCTTTTAATGTTTAATGCTATTTCAATTAAGAATATTGTCTGAATAAGAAAGCTGTTAAGACTTTATTACAGTTTTATAATCCAAAAGATAGAAAAAAGTATGCTTTAGTGTATATATTCATTGTTTACAATAGTAATAGAAGTATTAAAAAATAATGATGAAGATCGATAAATCTCCTTAATTGCACATACAAGTATTGACTAATTCTCATTTAAAAATCAATTATACTTAAGTTACAAATTTTTCTGTTAGGCATCAACAAAAATAACATGAGGTCTTTAGCATTTTAAAATGTTGCGTACAATCTTTTTCAATTTCAGAATTAGTAGTATTATATTAAGTTGACAATGTGTAGAATACAAGTGATAGATTTTCGTCACAAACCAATATCAGTTAGAGAGATCATTGAAAACCAGAGATCACTGGACAACTGTTTTGGGACTCTTCAGCAGTTTGCTCGCATGACGCCGCCAAGAATCGAAGCCGGTACCTTTAGGTCACGAGACGGAGCTCGTTGAGTATTCAGCCACTTGGGCCAGAATTCAGTGACTCCTGGATTCTTACTTTGTCAAATCGTGATATAATGCTGACCCTAACCAGTGGGGTCCACCATATGAAGATGAAGTGAATATTCACCGAAGACACTGATGTAGGCAGAGCTATATCAAGAGTTGACAAAATTAGTAGAATAGTTACTAGAAATTCACCATGACCTCCAACGTACGTGTATCGTTATTATGTACTGAGGTGAATTCAACGCTTAGTAGGAAACATTTAATTATGTTAGGAATGACTCAGTCATTTTCTTCTAATGAAAAGATGAAACATTTAGCTGGAAGATACATAAAACCTACTAAAAGGTATTATTGTGTATACCTGTCTATCAGCTCTGATACAAGCACCTAGTGCAAAAAATAAGGGGTTTGGTTTGAAACCAGTAGGAAGTTGTACAGTTTATTTCACGTTTCAGGAATTAATTGTTTGTGCCTTATTGAAGAAGTTAGCGAGAACTAACCATCAGGCATATCACATTACATCTGTAACATGTACATTTGTATTGGGAATTATGAAAGATATATTATTATCATTGTATCCTTTAATTCCTACAGGAACATAGGGCTTCAGCCGTGCGTCTCCATTGCGTTCGGTTCTCTGCTAGAGTCTTCACCTGGCTCCAAGTTTGCCCACACGCTTTCATCTCCTCTTCACATGACCTCCTCCAAGTCACCCTCTCACTGACGACCAACTCGCCGCTTTCCTTTCGGGTTCCACTCGAGCAATGGCTTGTCTAGTGATGTCACTTGATGGTTTCCTCAGAGTATGGCTAGCCAACCCACCACCATTTCTTCCTGCCTATTTGTTTCACAATCGGTTCCTGGTTGATTCGTTCCCAAAGATCCCTGTTGCTGATCTTTTCTGGCCAGCCATCTGATCTTGAGTATTGAGCGAAGAAAGCTGTTAATGAAGGTCTGTAGTTTGTTTGAGATGCTCTTTATGACGCGCCAAGTCTCTGATCCGTATAGTGAGTAGCACTGATTTCACATTGGAGTTGAAAATCCGGATATTATTTTTGATGGTGAGTGCTGTTGACCTTCACACAGACTTGAGAGTAGTGAAAGCTTGTCTTGCTTTTCCGATTCTTGCTTTGATATCCTCGTCAGTTCCACCTGTAGTTGAAACGATGCTTCCCAGTTAGGTAGGTAAAGGAGGTTGTTTCTTTCAGGTTCCTCTCACCACCACCATCTTAAATCAGGAATTTAACGATAATTAAAATAACGCTACCAGTAGAATTTTTCAGGGAATTATATTTTATCCCCAATCAACTTTCTTTGGACTTACTATAACGATTTATTATCGTTCACCATGACTACTGATAAATGTGTCAATCACTAAGTGGACTAAATTATGGTGTGTGTGTGTTAAGACGAATCGATTCTATCCGGTCAGAGTAATTTTCATCTCCGTTTTCAGATTTATAAAACAGAAAATTAGTGTATGGAATTTCACACTCTGGTTTAATCTTCAGTACAGCATCGACTTCAGACATTGAGTGAGGCGTTTCTTAGTCGTATCATTATTCAATCACAACTCTACTCAATTACCACTATAATCCAGCCTAACAATTATTATTATCCCCTTGAGTTCCGAGTGGGACATAAGGGTTCAGCACGGCATCTACATTTTCACTCTTCTTCAGCTGGCTCCACGACAGTCCATAAGCTTTCATCCTCTCATACGATCTACTGGATATCATCCTCTTGGGTTCCACTCGAGTGTTATCATGGAGCGTGATGTCACTCAATAGTCTGCTTAATGTTCGTCCACAATCCACTTACATTTCCTTCTTCCTATTTATTGGCTTGGTTCGTCGCTGGAGTTCCTTACCGACAATCCTTTGTAGCCATCCGTTCTTCAGTATACAGCCAGAGAAGTTAGCTGTTTATAAAAGTCTGTAGCAGTCTGTTGGAAATGGCTTTCATGATCCTCCACGTATCTGGGCCATAATAATAGTACTGATTCCACATTATTGTTGAGGATCTAGATATTGTTCATTATACCAAGTGAAGTAGATTTCCACACTAGTTTCACAGTAATGAACGTCTTTCTTTTCTTCCCAATCCTGGCTGCCTTTGACGTCCTCATATGTGTTGCCTACAGCCTGTTTCTAGGGATTTGATTGATTGGTTACAGGATTTCATCATTAGTCGACATCAGTTAAAGAACTACTGGAAAACCTGGGAGTACTGGACAGCAGTTTCCTCCTAGTTTGGGACTCTTCAGATATACGCACCAACAGAGGGTTGGAACCCAGGACCTTCTGGGTTCAAGGCTAGCTGGCTCGTAGACCATTAAGCCATTCACTGAGACCTGATCCAATGGCCAGCCCATGAATTCTAACTTCTGCCAATTCACGACATAGCGCAACCACTGGCCACTGTCTTCGCTCGCGAGTATTTGTCCTCACACCCGACCTGCTGCACTCTACTGCTAACGAATTCCCACTAGAACCTAAAGTAACTACCGACCTGAAAAGGGTTAGTTGCTAGTAGGTGCGTACCGTTGAAGAGTCCCAAACTGGGACAAAACAACTGTTCAATACTCTCAGGTTTTCCAGTGGTTCTCTGACCGACGTCAGCTCATGATGAAATCATTTCATCATCAAATCATTTATTTATCATTAACCACAACAAGAGAACATCCAAAAAAAGAAGTAATCAAGTTTACTCATGCGATGCTAATGTAAAATACCAAAGAGATATTCAGTAAAGTTTAATCAACTTTTAATATGCCAATAGGTATACAGTAAATTTTATCATCACATGATATTCATTCTGAAAATTGTGAATGGAAAGGCAGAAAAAAAACCCTCTGTTTCTATTTGCTTTCTTTTGTCTCATCACAGGGTATAATATTTATGTAACAGGACGACCATAACATTAAAACTTTTTTTTGATAAATATATATCAATCGTCACATGGATTATACACAAATAGCTTTTTACACTAAGAAGTTAGATAATAATAATAATGTAATTATTATTATTAAATACTTTACTAAACTGACGAAGAAAACGATTTTTTTTCAAAGAACTACGAATTGTGATACAATCTAATGAGCATTGATAGTTAGATCATTTTAATAGAAGAACTGACAATTGATATATTATGCGTTCGTAATACATGTTCATGTGTTACAATTGTGGTGAGAGCTGTCTGCAAGCCAAAATTGTAGACAACAATTTACGTCAATGTTCACGTCCCGAATCAGGGTCATGAGAAAAAACAATAAAAAAGCTTAACCTTGAGAAAATCATCAGCCAATCACAGCAGACTTAATGTGTGCAAATATGATTCGCAGATATATGGCCTGACTTTCTAGGAAACGGCAACAAAGAGATGACAGAATAACCTTCAGCAAAATAACAACCAATCAGAAGACGTTGTTTCTCTGCTAACAATAACACTAATAATAATGTACATAAAAATCAATAAATATCTCTGGATCTGTAACCTGGCCCTTGTCATCTGTCGTCACACAATTACCTAGAAAGAGGAGATAAGACTAAAATTTTCTTCTAACAAACAGTTCCAAGAATGGGTAAGAAATGACAACACTGTTCAAAAGCAAAATCTTATTATTTATTATTCCTTTGGGTCTCGAATAGAACATAAGGCTTCCTCAAGCACACCTCAATTTCACACTGTTCACCTCAGTCGCCCATAAGCTTTCATCTTCTGCTCACACAATATCCTCTATGGCACCCACGGACGTCCAGAATGTTGTTTCCCATTCGAGTGATGGCTTGTCGAACGATGTCACCAGGCGACAAACCAAAAATATAAAAACAAAGTCTACATGTGATAAAATAATGAGACAGACAAGATAAAAATTATAGAATCAAGTTCCCCAACCTTGAAAATTGCCATTATATAACTAAATTGCTTGAGAAATATATCAAACTAGTTCACTATGTAACATTACTGGCGGATCAGAATAAAAAGAGTATAATGTATAACAACTGTATGTCCCTATAGAAAAACAATTAATTTCATTACTAAAACGATGGTTTTTCAAATATGGTAATACGCGATTTTAGTGTGATCACCAGCAAATGTCTTCAGCGAGTATCCGTCCTCACTCCTGACCGGATGGACCACACTGGTCACGACGTCCCTTTAGAACTGAAGGCAACTTCGTTCTGTGCCCAGTCACTAGCCCCTCTGCAGTCGGGAGTGAGGACAGATACTTGCCGATGACATCGGCTGGTGATCGCACTATAATCACGAGTTGGTAGACGTTAGAATTCATTGAGTCATTGAGTAGGGTCCCAGAGGTTAAATTGTTTACAAGCTTGCCTTGTGACCGGAAAGTCCTGGGATCGAACCCCGGTGGGTACATAATGCCGATGAGTCCCAAAACAGGGCAAAACAGCTATCCAGTACTCCCAGGTTTTCATTGGTTTTCTAACTGATATCAATCCATGGTAAGATTTCAAAGAAATCAAATTTCTACAAACCAACTCTTGAAAATGTAGTAATGAAATGCCAAAAGCATACCAACCACCAATATATTCAATGATTAACAAACAAAAGACAGGTAAATCTGTTTTCTTTTTTAAAAAAAATCCAAGTGGAAAATTTCTTTTCTCCTACAAACAGTTCATTTACTTCAATATAGATATAATTTACCACAAGTGAGACTAATTAAAGCGAACCAACTGTTGCTTACCATTCTAAAGTTAAAAATCCATGAAAAAAGTGTAATACACGAGTACAGTACAAAGCATACACTGAAATACATTGTAGGCCAAAATGACGGGTGTAAAGTGTTGAAGGTTAATTAATCTATTTTCAGGTTAACTTGCATTTCTCGTTGATTGATTATGTTGGATTGGAATACTTGGTTTCTTTTGACACCTCAGTTCCTAGTACAGATACTTCGACGATTTCTGCGGACTAAAGTGAATTTATTTGTTTGATGGCGACTTACACTGGAAACCAATATGGACACTTCATCCTATTTGGGACTTGTCAACTGGATGCACCTGTTTCTTCAATGAGTGATGCTGTGTTCCTAATGAGACTGCAACTCCAGACTTTGCAGGTGCATTCAGCTGACAAGTTCAAGAGGGGACGAAGTACGCATCCTAGTTTCCACTATTAGTCACCATCAACCAAAATATCATTAAAAATTAGTCAAGTGTTGTAACGGTAGAAGACAGTAAAAGTGCTAGCGGAATTTTTCACTAAGGAAAAACGCACCATATTTATACATTTTCAACCATACTAAAAGTCGGCTAGGTCAGTGGACAATAAACTGTTACGATTTGTCCGCGACTGCCCCAAGGTTAGAGAAAGAGACGACAAGTTCTCCAATTAGATTATTTCCAAACCGCAACGTAAACTGAATTCAGATTTCAGGAATAAACACTTTTGCCTCTACAGCTATTGACCTAAAATTTTGATTTCAATTTTGTCCGCTTCCTATCAGTCTGCATCTATATATAGCATACGCCATAATATTGAATGTAAAATTAAACTGAATAAGAATAGAGACACTCAAAAATTAGGTGAGATGAAAGCTTAAGATAACGATTGATTTATACTTCAAATGTGTGCGATTGCTTGTCTACTCTGTAGCAAACATTTATTTAACGAGGACGAATTTAAGACAGTGTGCATCAATGGTACAGCAGTAGAATACTCGCCAACCACGCAGGTGGTTCGGAGTTCGATCCCCGGCCACAGACGCACTTCTTTACCTCGCAAGCCCATTATAAGAACGGTAAAGAGGGAAGGTTGAGCATGAGGCTAGCAACCCCACTCCGTGAAAATAAAAACCACTGCTACCGAAACTTCAAGCCTCTAGCTTGAAGCCCTATGTTCCACTGGGAAAGTAAAGGAATAAAAAAATTTAAGACAGTCAGAAAAGTTGTACGAATACAGTATAAAAAAGAATATGATAAGCACAATGCTAACTAATGTGAATAACCAATAGTAACAGCCACAATCAACAATGTGGTGAATTTTTGATAACGTTTATCAATAACAGAAACAGCGCTAAATTTCATTAATCGTTTTGGTTTAGAGTAGACAAAGTGAATGAAGATAATCAGTCTAGATATACAACAGGTTAGGTCATCTAATATTGATTGCCCCTCATTCGGTTACCAATAACAGATGGTGACTCACTGCTTAAAAAAAGATTGCTAGAAGTACAGCCTATCACCGAAAAAGCCTGTTCTAGATTAATATGATGACCACTATTCAATAAGTGAAGTGAAACTGTAACAACAGAATACAAGGGCCAGGCAACAGATCGTTTATTGGGAAAATCAAGAGATATTTACAGATTTTTATGTACATTATTATTAGTGTTACTGTTAGCAGAGAAACAACGTCTTCTGATTGGTTGTTTTCTTGCTGAAGGTTATTCTGTTATCTCTTTGTGGCCGTTTCTCAGAAAGTCAGGCCATATATCTGCGAATCGTATTTGCACAAGTTAAGTCTGCTGTGATTGGTCGGTGATTTCCTCAAGGTTAAGCTTTGTTATTGTTTTTTCTTATGATCCTGATTCGGGACGTGAACATTGACGTAAATTGTTGTCTACAATTTTGGCTTGCAGACAGCCCTCACCACAAAACTACACAATTGATACAATAGTAGCTTTATGTTTATCCATAATAAGATTACATATCCACTGGTGAGTATGCATAAAGTCTTATGAGTACTGTCTATTTAACGAACTGCATAGAAGCAGTTTAACTCACAGATGTACAACGAAAACGACATCGTCAGTATGTTATCTTTGACCCACTGTATGAGGTACTGATTTGGCTCAGAAATGCAGTACCAGTTTCACTGAAGTTAAAGTCCTCTTGGTTGACCCTTCCAGTCGATAAATTAAGATATCAACTTCAATGTTGCTTTGAGACTAGAGATTTCTTAATTGCCGTATCGATTATTACCTTGTCTCGAGGTCTCAACATGTATTGTAATATGTTCTCCAAAAAATGGCTATACTGAAGACCATACTTCAGTTTGGACATCTCATCTGTGCAGTCGTAACTTTCTGTTAAACTGAATGGCACAGAAATATGAAAATGAACATATTCACAAGTTAAAGTACTCTTTCTGAATATATTTCACCATTTTGTTCGAGGCGGCTATCTGTACTACATACGCCTTGATATACAGTATGGAAAGTTCATGTCAGCAAAAAGTTTGGGCATTGTAGAATAGATCAAATAAGTTATAATTATATTTCAACAAGACATATAAGTGAACAATACTGTTTTCAATTAGACCTTCAGGCTTAACTCTAATTTACATAGATTTATATATAAAAATTTTAACCATTGACGGTGATTTTTTGGATCAAATAATAATAATAACAATAATAATATGTTAAATGTTTTGAACGTCATTAATAATGATGATTATAATGATAACAAAATAATGATAATGAGGTTTATGCAGGTGGCGATAAGAATAACGAAGGTAGTAATATGTGTATATGTAAACAATTCAATAAATAAATTAGGCCACACCTTAAAAGTTGAAGTGGACAGATAATCAGAGTTTAAATGAATATCATTAAAATACGAAGGAAATGGAAAATAAGAAAGGGTGGGAGAGACAAAGGTAGAACAAACTCTTTTTTTATGCAGAAACTAGGATAGTTCTGTCGAATTAATTCCCCTAACTTCGGCTATGTGTTAAACGCGGGTTCGAATTCCGTTCGAAAGGCTCGACAGAACGCGACAGATAACTCTAAAGGCACTATTTCTGACTACTTGGTGACCGCTTTCAACTAAATCAAGGGAGAGTCTCACTAATGCGTTTGTTAAGCTGTCTAGTTGTTCGCCCTATATAGCTCTCTCCACAGGAGCAGCTAAATTTGTAGATACACATAGAAGTGTCACAGCTAGGTAGCTTGTCTTTCACTTGAGAAGTCATAAGTGATCGGATGGAAAATGATAAACAAAGGGTGGTGGCAGTATAAGTCCGTTTTATCGCTCTCGACAATCTCAGATGTAAGATTTCACTAGCCAGATCCCCATTAAATTGCAGTTTCATGAACAGTTGTTTCTTTTCAGCTGTTGTCAGTTTCTCTTTATTGTACCTGGTATTCATGTGTCTCCGTACAAATCTACTATGATAACCCATTTGGACCAGTGTATTTGGTATGTCTCCTAACTCATTTTCTAGGGAGTCATCTGTACAGATCCGTCTTGCGCTATTCGTGAGGCATCTGACCAAATTGATTTTGTATCGGATTGGTACAAAACTGAGGAAATGTGTATAGTGTCCTACAGATGTAATTTTTCTTTAGACATCTCTCTTGAGTGAACCATCCTCTCTTCTGCTCAATTGGACATCAAGGAAGTGTAGTCTACCAGCATGTTCTTCTTCACAGGTGAAGATGAGCGATGAATCTGCATCACTCAGTTTTATTAACATTTCATTCTTGTCAGCCTTCTCATCAAGAATAATAAATGTATCATCAATATAACGAAAATAAGAATCCATTTTATCTATTACTTGTTTCATTGGACCATTTTCAATAGTTTACACATCATGATAAGTTTTTGTTTTGATAATATTTCGAGCGAAATTACTGCCCATGATCACACCAATTGTTGGAATTGTTTTTTTCCCTTGTTTTTTTCCAACAATTAATGTAATCACGGACAGTGATTCCGCTCGAAATATTACTAAAACAAAAACTTGCATTGTAATGTAAACTATTGAAATATAGTCATAATTTATTTGATTATGGAAAGTATTCAGAAGCACTTGTTTTTTTTTGAAGTCTTTGTGACAAACGATGGTATTTTCTGTATACACATGGAACAGTATTCAAAGCTTATAGTCTCACGAAGAAAATATCCCCCACTATAGGACCCAGTGGGGAGCTCATTACAATTCCATTCATAAGTCTGTAGAATTCACGGCTGAACTTGAAAGGGATATTGAATGTGTATTTTAACAGTAATTCAGGTGTGATTCTATGCATTCGGTTAGTTGATTTCCTGTGTAATTCACACCTTCAAGGAATGGAGAGTCAGTAAATAATTATGATGTTACACATCTAGTGATATCGTTGTCTCACCACCTACACAATGTAATATCTTGATATAATCACTACAAACTTCTCGCATGCTCTACACACTCCAGAAATTGAGAACTCAGTGCGATGCATTTCCTTGACATTCCCTCCACAGCCAGACATCGCCAGAGTACCTCTCGGGTGACAGAATCTAATGCCGTTTTCAGGTCAAGAAATATGACTATTGCTGGACTGCCGGCAAGTATGCCTATGTTCAAGAATCTGTCGAAGGGTGAAGATATGATCAATATACCCTCTGCCTGATCCTCTCGTGTTTGTTTCTCCTGAGAACCGCTTAGTCTTCGCACTATTATTGTACCTGGAACTTTAGATACCATATTGGTCAAGCTAATCCCCTTGTGATTATCACAATAGGACTGGTCTCCTTTCTTGTATATCGGGATAATCAATGACTTACACCAGCTCGATGGGACTATCTCTGATTCCCAGACTCTGCCTAATACCTTGGGTAACGCAGACAGTAAACTGTAACCACCGTCCCTGAACACCTCGGAAGTCATTCCATCAGGTCCCGCTGTTTTGCCTCGCTTCAGACTAGTGATAGCTTTCGTAACCTCAGTTAGGGACGGAGGACCTGTGTTTATATCCCATTCAGGGAGATGTTGGATGTTGGGTAAGCTGAGCGTGACTGCAGACCAATGAAATTTGTCTTCAAAATGTTCTTTCCAATGTTCCAGTCGTTCTATCCTGAGAGCTAATTATGGTGCCATTTTTTTCAGAGATTGTTTCACTTATCATTCACATTTTTCCACCTTTTTCCCTGAATAGTCTAAATAGTTGTCTGGTGTTATCTGTCGCTGATGCGTTTTCCACCTCTTTCGCTTTTGTCACCCACCACTGTTCACGGTCGTTGCGTAGACTTCATTTTAGTTTGCGTTTGAGCAGCTTTCGCTTCTCATCATATTCGGAGCTCGCTGGAATCAGTCTTCTTTCGTTAATCAGTTCGGATGAGGTGGTAGAAATCCACTGTCTCTTACTAACTTTTGGTTTTTATGTTATTAATAGCCTCTGCAGCTGTGAAGGCTGTTATTACAACACTGTTCAACTCTCTACAGGCTAAAATTAAAGTTTATTTCAAATCATATATGGATAAGCGATGTGACTGTTTGAAACTAAAATGAATTTCACAGACTATCACTTTTTTATTTATTTATGGCGACTTTTAATTTCAACCTGTTAACACCTAATGAGAAGATGGGAATACTTCAAGCTGACAACAAGACTCTAGAATATTTGGACTTCGCGGACCACTTATGTTTAATGTCACACAAACTTGGAGATCTACAGGCGGAAACCAACAAGCCAGCCGGCAGGAGAGGTAGGTAACTCAAACAGGACCTCAAGTGAAGGTGGGGAAAAGGTGACAAAGATACTTAACCAACAACATGCAGCAGTTACTATCAATGGGAGAAATTTGAAAGACGCCACCTTTTTCATTTATCTAGGCAGCATTGTGTGAAGTACTGGTGGAATGGATGACAATAACAGTAGTAATGATTTTAATAAAAGTCATACGGGTATATGTCAGTCCTCTGTTTCATCAAAAAGTAATTGTTGATTACAACCATTTTGTTACATTCAAGACTTATGTACTACAGTCTATTTACAAAGTAAGTAATGTTAGGAATAGAAATTCAAACGCACTATCTTCTGTTTATAGAATTTGTGGCTCACTAATTAGTTTACTATCGATAATCATGATACTAAATAGACTTTAACTGCACGAATTACAGTATGGCAGTACAATTGTTGACTTCGATGTATCATTTGAATTACTGACTGAATGAATTGATCTAACATGCCAAAGACTACTATCTACTATCTTTAAATTCCAAGACAAAATATATAGACAAACTGAAGGTGTAGCAATGGGATCCCCAATATCCCCTATCGTAGCAGATATATTTATGGATAGCTGGGAAAATATGGCCCTTAATACGTTTAATCCTACTCCAAAAATATGGTGGAGATATGTGGATGATACTTTCACAGTGTTAAAAACAGAACATATCTCTAGCTTCTTGACACACATAAACTCACTAGTGGAGGGAATAAAATTCACATTTGAAGCCGAAAATGAGCAAGGAGAATTAGCTATACTAGATAGTAAAATAAGACGAATAGAAGAAGGCAAACTACACATTAGTGTGTATAGAAAACCAACGCATTCTAACAGATATTTAGACTTTAATTCATTTCATCCTTAGTTAAGTGTTTAACAAACCGAGCAATGGCACTAAGTAGCACAAAAGAAGACCTAAATGATGAAATAAAACAGATAGAAGAGGCTTTGGTTTTAAATAACTATCCTCTAAAATTCATTAGGAAGATTGAAAAAGGCCAAAAGAAAAATAAAAAGAATTGCGAAACTAGTAATGATAACATGAATAAGAGAGAATATAAGTCATCTACTGTTATATCACATAAAGAGGGGACATCTGAGACCCTACGTAGGATCCTAAATAAAGCAGGAATTAGGGTGGCATTTAAACCTACAAACTCATTCGGGGACAAACTCTGTAGGTTAAAAGACCCAGTGGACCCAATTAGACAAAATAATATAATTTACAAAATACCCTGCAATGACTGTGAGGTCAACTACATAGGTCAAACCAGTAGGTCAGGGGTAGTCAGATTGTCAGAACATAAGAATTTAACTAAGGTAAGAATGGTTGACCCAGAGAAGATAAGTAATTTAGAAAAAAGCTCGGCAATTGCAATGCATGCATTAACACACAACCACACAATAGGGTGGGAGAGGGTTAAAATTCTAAAAAGTAATCTAGGTAGGTGGAGAGAGAGGTTGATTACTGAATCCTTTTTCATCGAATCTACACCCAACACATGCAATAGGAATGAATCATCACTCATCCCTGAAATATGGGAAATAATACTACCAATCAAATCAAGTGAAAAACAATGGAACTATATAAATGAATTCAGGAAGTCGTGTGATTAACTTGATATGATTATGAGCAATAAATTGTGCTCGAAACGTCATCAGTAAATATTACTGTATAACACTGTGAGACTCTATCAAAATAAAAATTTACCCATTATGGAATTACACTCTACCACAGTGCACAAGTTTTATTCTTATATGAACGCCAAAAGAAACTGAACCATTAGGACAAATAAGTCGAACTGATAAGAATTCTTCTACCTCACAAAAGCACCACCAATTTCTGCGTACGTTGCGCCGGTGGTTCATTGGTAGGACATTGGCCTACCAAGCAAGTGATCTAGGATTGGATCTCCTGCCGACGCACTCCTTTACTTGGCCTAGCCGACAGTAGGCCCGGTAAAGAGGGAAGGTTGGGCATTAGACTAGCAATCCTATACCGTAGAAAAACATCACTGCTGCTATAGCTTTAAGCCCCATATCCCCTTGGGAAATCAAAGGAATAAAATTAAGTTAAAAAAGTCTGTGTACGGCTTTAACCAGTTTTCACGGCTTTTGATCACATAAAGGCGGTTTATTCAATGTTACAACACAATCTTCTACAACAGAACATTAAGTGACACTTAACACAGGGAACAAGGACAACAGTTCTGCTACGCATGCTAGTGATAATAATAATAATAACAGTGCTCAACATGCCAAACCAATATGCCTGGCAGACGCACAATGAAGATGGCTACGAAACCCACTGTGGACAAGGAGAGTACTGAGTCAACGGAGAGAGAGGCAGCAAGTACTTTTTAATGCATTTTCATGTTATGGCTCTCTTAAGGCTAACTCTATGGTAACCTCAGCTGAGTTAAGGGATAAGCAAGAATTAGAATTTCATGGGTTTCAGGACACACAAAAGGCAGAAATGTGGCGTTTGCAAAAGGAATTGGCCATGTTAACACTGAAAGAAATGTTAGTGGAATTTCCCAGTTTGATGATGATAGGCGGAGTTACCTCTGGTTTCAGCCCCTTTCACGTCTCAACATGTACGCTCTTGATCCACCTCAATGCTGAACACAGGGTCACATGACCACGACATGGGACAGGCCGGTAATGTGCCTGCTGTTTGCAGCTTGGAATTCATCGACGAAATAACAGCATCTCACCATAATACGAACAAGCCAAACCCTTACCACCTACCTACCTACCAAGGTACTTCCTAGCCTACGGTCAATGGAAATGTGAAAGCTGTTGAGATTGTTGTTGGTGTCTAGTGAATTGAGTCCTGAAAAACTCCAGTTAACATTTATCAGCAAATCAGACAAAACAAATGCGGCAGCTATGAGACAGATATGCAACGCATATAGTCTACATCACAGATATCCACCTACTGAGAATTCATCTCATGGTATGCCAAACGCTTGATTTCATTAACTGGCACATGTGTTTATGCAGACTTCGAACGGAATTATCAATGAAAAAAAAATCTAACATATGGCGCAAATATAATCCCAGAAAGACAGAGATCAGAGAACCGCATGTAACACGTGAACAGCGTTCACAAACAAGGAATTCAATTTTTACATTACGGTATCATGCGAAAAACTAAAAGGGAAAATAGGCATCCTCAGTGTACATTCCTATCTACCAATCCAATCATATATAACAACTAGAAAAAATTCATGGAAACGAATATCTTTTTACATCCCAGGATTTGCTGTATAAACGAATGCACACACTGATGAACACGTGCTAGAAATATTTGAATTTAGATTTCCTTTTCTATTATAGAAATTTGCATGCTTCTCATTTTTCCTTCAAAATATTAAATAGACAAAGGACAGCAAATTTACTACGATTTGCCGAAGCGATCGCAATCAAACGATTTAAACCAGACTAAAGCACTCAGAAAGAGAGTGTGATTAACCTCTCATTGCCTTGGTAACTGAATTTCGATTTTGATTACAATAATTAGTCATGTAATTCAGTGATCTCAACTCACTGAACAAATGTCAATCTTTTAAATTCTAACCGCTTTTGAGTTGCTATGTGGACCTGCAAGCTAACACTGTTTGTTAATTTTTTCTGTTTTCTGGCTTACCCTCCCACTTCATTTGAACTTTGAAAGCGTATAAATTGATGATGAAAACTTAAACTAAAAACTGTAGTGCTTTCATTTTCGATGCATCAATTTTATAGAATCTCTTCTCTACTACCATTCAAACATTAAAGTATGTTATTATCATCTATATAACCATTGTAATTTCAGGTAGTCTGCAGCTGATGAGAACCTGTGAAATAGAATATAATTTTATACTGCAAATTTCGTCTTCCTTTCTTTATCGAAATTTATCAAGGGAACCAAATGTATGAAGAAATTTTTCATTAAATTAACAATTAAAATTGCATCACAAGTTCGATTCATCTCGAACACTTAACATGACACTATTTTTCGACGATTTGCCCATTAACGAGACACGCACGCGAAACTGACCGGTTGATTTACACTGAGGGTTTGTGAACGCCCAATATGCGAACATAAAAATTGAGGAGCTTCAGATCGCAACAGATTACCCTTCGAATATCGGTTCCCAGAAAACAGTATCGTCTTTATCCCACTAGTGCAAACATGTGAGTTTGCAAAATCCCAGGACTAGTAAAATCTGGACTTTGGTCTAGAAAAGGATAACAAAACCTTCGTTCTTCGCGACCTTCTGGAAGAAATGAGAACAATCCAAGGTATGTCTCAGGGTATTTGTCAGACTGCTCGTTTATTAGCTTAATACATTTTCCTCACCAACTTGATGAATAAACCAATGTAACTGTAATTAGACGAGTACAATGTGATTCATTGTTATTCTGCAAAGGTTGTGGTTGTGATTGTGAAGGAGGCATTTCAGACTCTACCAAGAAATCGTTACCAATTAAAACGGATTGGAGAGGAGTAATAGGTAGTATACACAGATAAGTTGTCTTCTTTAGGTTTACGCCCAGCTCGGTTTAACAGTGTATCCTTTGAACTGATGACGTCAGGTGTGAAATGTAGGCAGATTTCGTCAATCGGAGATATTACCACCACAAAGTCGACATTCCCACTTCTGTGACAAAACTTGAAACGAATATTTTTCATACTTTTTTGAACAACTTTTGTACAGACTATGGGAACTGCATCCGTCGTAGGGAAGTATTTTTAGGTGTGGTGAAGCTGAAGTGCTTGAAGGAACGTGCTAGTAACTTGATGAGTATTTTGAAATGCGTTTGAATATATGGGGTGCTCTTCGATTAGGAGAGGTTGGAAAAGTGAAACATCGTTCGATAGAATACACTGCCTTAAATTTATGATGATGATGATGATAGAATTAAAGGAAAGGTTATGCATCATCGTTCAGCTCATTGATGAGAGTTAAGACTGGTGGGGGAATTTGCGGACCTTCGCTGGCTGTCTTTGAAAGGAACAGAGTTGCGGTTAGGGTAGCTCTAAACGGGCGCTAATGAATGAGAGTGCTACGGGTCTTTGATTTTCAGAATTGTCATAAACATGAGTTCGTTGTGAGACAGAATTAGTATTTACCTTAGTATTTAAGCTGATAGGGTCATGCAACTGCCTATCATTATCAGACAGGGAAAGTGCACTAATACTTTTTTCTTGAGTTTTAGCGAGACCAATCACTTTTGGAAATCCCGTTATTTCTGTCTGTCCAGAAACTTCTGAAATTCTCATTTCTGTTTCTGCATTATCTCAGGTAAGGTTACATTAGAGTTAGCCTTAACATGGTCACTGATTAAACTCATATGATGAGAGCCATGACATGAAAATTCATCAAAACGGGCTTTCCGTGTTTTTAGAAGGTACATCCGATGGAGGCACATTCTTCTTGTCAACAGTAATTTTCGTAACCGGCTTCACTATGCATCTACGCGACATACACTGGTTTGTTTAATTGAATTTTAGATTTTCCCGTCGATTGATTGGACCGAAGTACTCGGTCTCAAGTTGACATGTCGGCTTCTTGTGCAGATGCCTCGACGATGTCTGGGCATGTAATTAGAATTTAATTGGTGCATGGTGACTAGCAGTGACATCCAGGATGGGCCTTTCATCATAATTGGGACTCGTCATCTGGATGTACCTGCATTCAAATAAATAATCAATATGACCCGCTGTAGAAAAAATGGCTCTTGTGGATAACGCTTTGGCGTTTGAGAATATGGGCACTGGGCTCGAGCCTCATTGGGAACATCATCACTCACTGGGGAATGCAGGTATATCCAAATGACGAGTCCCAAATAGGACGAAATGCACAACCTAGATTCCACTGCTAGTCACCATCCACCAATTAAATTCTATACACTGGTTCGGTATATTAATAAAATATATTTAAGAAAAAGAATCAGGCTTTCATAATTTAATCTGTAAAAGTATGAGTATTATTATTTGTTTTATGTACAATCAAAGGAAGAAATCTTCAGAATAGAAGATTTAAAAAAGAGGGAACTGAAACTACATGAACAGAACAGCATTTTGATAACTGTGTGAATATAAATGAAAGTAAAATAGAAATTACTACTGGATTAGGTTATACAGTATCAACAAAGAGTACCAAAAAATCTCAAGGAGGATAAAAATGTGACATTCACAGTTTGATGGGATTCGTTGTTTGTTCAGTCTAAAAGTATTTACAATTCCATTCGTATACATATACTTACATGCGACACTCAACAGCGAGTAAAAGTAGCATTTGAAAATACACCGCAAACTGGCCAACTTTGACCCTCTTCTCGTTACTCACTTTACACGGTTTAGTCATCAGAAATAAATAGTTAAGATAAATAACTGTGGGATAAGAAAAGATATCGGATTTTTCTGTCATGTAAGGAAATAACAAAGCATCTCTAAATGCGTTTTAATTACATGAATTATTTTATGATAATTGTGTAAAAAAGGAAGTAGACTTTGGAGGATAAGATGAAGAGAAGTTGTTAGTGGGGGAGGAAGTGGAAGAAAAGGAGGACAGTCTATCACAGTTTAATTCAGAGCATGATACACTTCGAGTTGGTCTAGTAGATAAATGAGAATTCATTGACCGTTGTGACTGTCGAATATGCTTACCAACTCTGCATAAATCATCGTTCGCTAATGATGGTGATGATTTCTCTTCAATTACTAATCCCAAAATGACGGTTATGTCACCTGGGACTCCACCTATAAAAACATGGAAAGAAAGGTGAGATGTGAACGGTACTGTAGATATTTCAAATAAAAACTGATACTGACGAGAAAAAACACTCGAGAGTTCCAACTTTATTGATAACCAACAGTATGTAACCTGTTTGATACAAAGACGGCTGATACACGGATAATGAAGACATCAATCCTTGGTTTTCTCAGCATCCAATGCTTATGCAACTAGAACATCTCGTAACACAAGTGGTGAACTGAACTAATGCATATTAGGTACCAGGAATGTGGCTTTATTCAATAAGGTAATCGCATCGGTCGTGTGTTCTGATGGGATCCTTTGAGAAAACCAACCGTTTTGTATCGCATCTGTTTGTCTGTCTGTCTGTTTTCGACATAGAACTTTGCACTGATGTGCGGCAGTTCAAGTCGCCACACTCCCTTCTTGTAGCACACAAAGCAAGAGAAGAAAGTAGGAGAAATGCATAATATAGACAGTAAACAGAGGTGTGAGACAAAGGAATAGTAATAACGAAGAACAAAACAGTTTCATTGGAAATCATAAGTCACAAGGAGTGGATGCATCTGCGCCACTGAGAACGATTTTGAGCCATGTCACCAATTGTTTCCAACCATTGGTTTTTACCGTCCCGAGGACCCCAACCAGGAAGTCTACATCTCCCTACGTGACTTAGACTAACTGTTGTGGATTTCATTGACTGGTGCCATGTTTTCGTTTGACCGCCGCTAGCTCTTTTCCAGCCTGGCCCTATATCAGCTAACATTGCCCGTCGAGGAAGGCGATGACTAGGCATACGTAACACATGTCCCAACCATCTCAGTCGATGTAATTTCACAGTCTCATCGATTGATTTCCCCGCCTTACCTAGCACTCGACGCCTAACCTCAATATTGCTCACCTTATTATACCACTTCACGCGGGAGATGGAACGCAGACACCTATGATCGAAGACAGCTAATCTTTTCATGTCTTCTGCTCTCAATGGCCAGGTCTCACAGCCATAAAGGAGGACGGAGCGGACTGTTGAGCAGTACACACGCCCTTTGGTCGATAGTCGGATATCGCGTCTACGCCAGAGACGGCGTAAACTGGCATATGCGAACCTAGCCCTCTGTATTCGTGCTGAGATTTCGTCGGAGATCAACCCGTTGGGGCTGATGGTACTTCCCAAGTAAGTGAAGCGGTCAACGTGCTCTACCACTTCACTTCCTATTTCTAATCTAGGGGTCGGTGAAGTCCAATCCTGCAGCATCATCTTACATTTTACAGGGGCGAATCGCATGCCAAACATTCTTAGATTGCAGCTCAAGGTGTTCAGTAGACTCTGCATTTTGTCAGAGTCCTCGCCTAGAAGGACTATATCGTCCGCATATTCTAAGTCAACGAGATTATTCCCTGGTAGCAAGTCAATCCCTGAGTCGCTGAAGTGAGTTAGGGTTAAGTCCATTAGTACATCTATGATGAAGTTGAATAGGAATGGGGATAATGGGCATCCTTGACGGACGCCACTAGTCGTCACCACTTCAGATGACAACTCGCCATAAGCCCTCACCTGGCTGCATGAGTACGAGTAGAGTGCCTTAATCAGTGCAATGTATTTTCTCGGCATTCCCTTTACAGCCAAGCATCGCCAGAGAACCTCCCGGTCGACAGAATCGAATGCCGCCTTTAGGTCAAGAAATATAATGATTGTCGGACGCCGGTAGGAATGCCTATGTTCTAGAATCTGTCGAAGGGTGAAGATATGATCAATACACCCTCTACCTGGCCTAAAACCTGCCTGGTTTTCTCGTGTTTGTGTCTCCCGAGCACCACTTAGTCTACGCAGTATTATTGAGCCTAGGATTTTGGATACTATATTAGTCAAGCTAATGCCTCTGTGATTATCACAAGAAGACTTGTCTCCCTTCTTGTATATCGGGATGATCAGTGACTTACACCAACCCGATGGGACTTCCTCTGATTCCCAGACGCTGCCTAGAACCTCAGTTAACGCAGACAGTAAACTGTCTCCACCATACTTAAATACCTCTGGAGTCAATCCATCAGGTCCCGCTGCTTTGCCTTGCTTCAGATTAGTGGCTGCTCTAGTAACCTCAGTTAGGGACGGAGGACCTGTGTCTATATCCCATTCAGGGAGGTGTTGGATGTCCGGCAGGCTAAGTGTGGATGTGGGCCAATTAAACTGCTCCTCGTAGTGTTCTTTCCAGCGCTCCAGACGTCTATCCTGGGAGCTAATTATGGTGCCATTTTTCTCAGAGATTGTTTCGCTTATCATTTGCCTTTTACCACCTGTTTCCCTGATAAGCCTGAATAGTTGTCTGGTGTTGCCTATCGCCGATGCTTTTTCCATCTCTTTCGCCTTTGTCAACCACCACTGTTCACGGTCCTTGCGGAGACTTTTCGTAAGTTTCCTTTTGTGCAGCTTTCGCTCCTCATTGAATTCGGAGCTCGCCGGAATAAGTCTTCTAGCATCTATCAGTTCGGATGAGGCAGTCGAAATCCAATGGTTTTTACTCACCTTTGGATTTACCTTATTCACAGCTTTTACAGCTGTATCTATGGCTGATTGAATATTCTTCCAGGCTTCTTCAGGGTGAGCGCAGCTGTCGAACTCAGATATGTGTTTAGCTAGTTCTTCCTCAAATAGGGACTTAGTTTGCTGATCGAGCTGGGGACGTGATGGTTTTACCGCCAGCTGTTTCCTACGTCCGTTCAGTCGTAAGCACACACGAGCGCGGACCAGTGCGTGATCGGTATCTACACACGTGTTCCAGAAGGAGCGGCAATCTCCTACCGACCCACGCCAACGATAGCTTATTGCTATGTGGTCTATTTGTGTCCAGCGTTGATTTGATGATGGGGGTCGCCAAGTCAAACAGTGTCTGTCCTTGTGTTTGAAGTTAGTGCTTACAAGAAACAAATGATTATCTGAACAGAACTGTAGGAGACGGTCACCGTTGTCGGTTCGCAGGCACGGAATTCCGTATGTGCCACCGACATTCTTCTCAGATTGACACAATTTCCCTATTTGAGCATTAAAGTCACCAGCTAAAACGACAATATCTGAGCGTTTAGCCTTTCGCAGCAAACTAGACAGCTTTTGGTAGAACTCATCCTTCGTTTCATCCGAACTGCAGTCAGTGGGGGCGTAGGCGGAGATTACGAAAAGGCATCGGCGGGTAGTGCAGTCCTTTCTCCTTTTCACTGATCCGTTCAGACGGACAGCACACATTCGGCTATCTACCGGGATCCAGTCAAGTAATGTCTTTTCTGCCCTAGTACTCAAAGCTATCCCAACACCAGCTAATCCTCGTGAGCTAGCCGTCGCATCTCCTGACACCCTCAAGGTGAATTTTGCAGATTCATCCTGTTGGCCAGGTGGGGTTAGGTGAATAACCACACTTGGGTCTTGTATGCGTGTTTCTGAAACACAACATACATCAATGGCTCGGGATGCCAGAGTCTTGGCTAGTGATGCCTGTTGTCCTATTTGGCAAAGTGTCCTAACGTTAAATGCCCCTATATGAAATTGGTGGCGTGGCTTTAGGAGACTATCGATGGTGGCTTTTTGGCTTCCATCGTTATCAGTGCACACAGATTGAAGAGGAAGTGAAGGGCCATCAAGTAGAGGAGTTGCATTGGTAGAAGGAAGGCAAGATAATAGAGATGAAGATGGATACAAAGATGAGTGAGGATTAGAGAGGTTTTGCGTGCACTTTGGAGTGTGAGGGCGATTGTTACTTCCCGGCTGCCCACACCGTGGAAGTTGGTTGCGTGACCGCAGAGCCCAAGGGACAACTGCTTGAGGCCGGTCACACACGGCCTGTTTTGTTTGTTCTTTTTTATTTGGTGTGTCTCAGTAGCGTATTTATCACTTCTGCCCTGTGACACGGCAGCAGGAAGCGCGGTCGTTGTTAATCCGGGCCCCGACCGATCCGGCATGATATTTTGTGATTTGTTTGAAGTCATAGGATTGGATTGGGTAACTGCTTTTAGTCTAACCGCTATCCAAACAACCTTTCTGGCATGGTAGGACCTACAGGAACTTAAGTTCCAGCCAGTGTAGCTCGTTGGGTCATTGCGATATGCAAGCCCGACCACCACGTCAAGGTAGCAGCTTTCGGTCGCATAGACGAATCAAAGTACTATAGTACTATAGGTTGTACTATAGATATTTCTAATATGATAGGCATCCTCTAAGGACATGAATATACATTACCCGCTGAAGTGAAGCGTAACAGTGATAACACATATTGGCCTAGTAACTCTATAATATCTCACCATCAGCAGGATTCTCAAAACTGGAGCAGTGATAGGTGGATGACTTTTGTGAGTATCATATTAGAATAGAACAGAAATTCGTTTCTCTTGCTTTCAACCTTGTGTGAGATTATATTGCTACCCATGTCAAAAAACCTGGAAGTTGCTGAGTATCTTCAATTCAATAAAAGTCACATAGTGTATTCATTTAAGGCAAAGTTTGTAAGTAGACAAGTTGGGATAGCTTATGATGACGAATGTGACTGGACAAACAGTGTAACAGCATATATATATATATATATATATATATATATATATATATATATATAGTTTCACTGACAGCTTCATCCGCGGTCGTAAACCAAAAATACAGAATCGTTAGAGGATTTCATTGAGTACTGACGAAGAGTCACAAACTGGGACGAGACGGCTGTCCAGTACTCCCAGCTGGTTTTCCAATGGTTCTCTAACTGATGTCAGCTCATGATGAAATCCTGTAGTCATTCAGATCCCTGAAAACCGACACTTGAATACAGAAGGGTGCTTGTTTAAACTCAATGTTTATTTGTTTCATTTCACACACCCTTAAATAACTTATAAACAGAGGACAATGTTGGTGGGTAAAAGTATGAGTTTAAACATTAACTTACCTGCTATATTGATACCATAACGACGCGCTTCACTAGCGAATGGAGAGACAAAATCAGGAGCGAATGCTGCGCTTCGTGCCTGCTCCACAAGACGTTTAGCACATTGTTTCAGGCTTTCAATTGTACAATTTGCAAGCAACTAAAATGAATAAGTGTAAATACAGAAATCTAAATGTCATAGACAAAACAATAATTATTATTCGTCCTATTGGAAGAATCAACACTATGTGACCGGAAGCAACACATCATTAACATTCTTTTTCACCAAAACTCTAATGAAACTCTAATTTTGAAGAGTAAAATTTGGGCATTGTGTTAAAGTACTGTTCTACATTGCATAACTTTACTTGATATGACGCAGTGACACAGTATTGATAATCATTTCAATGATATGAATATGTACAATAAATTGTGCTCAAAACGTCATCCAGTAATCAATACCGTAATCCCGTAAAATTACCTATGAGCATATACTTATGAGTAGGCATTTTATAATGGTCAGTGTGATTCGTAACTAAATGAACTTCAGAGCATAGCGAGAATGAAAACATTGTCATAATAAGTTAAGCCCATTTTATTTCAAGTCTTCTATGGGTTCCAAGTGCAACATAGGGGAGTTGCAACAGTATATCTGAAGTACTATTTGGCTGGCTTCTCCTCACACGGTCTACCCCATGTTACCCTCGAACCAAAAGTCAACTCCCATTCGGGTTCCAATCGCAGACATGGTGAATGATGTTACTAGACGGTCTCCTCAGTGTATGTCCAGCCCATCCAAATTTCCTCTCGCATACTTGTTGAGTCATAGGCTCCTCTTGAGTGGTTCGTTGCAATAGTTCTGTTGATAAACGTCTGCAGCAGCCTGTTGGATATGCTTTTGGCGACACGCCAAGTCTCCACACCACATAGAACTGACTTGACATTGATGTTGAAAATCCGAACCATGTTCTTTATGCTGAGTGCAGCAGATTTCAATATTGATTTCCGGATAACGAAGGTTTGTCATACCTTTCTGATCCTGGGGTTTGATATCATCCATTCCACCAGTACTTTACACAATGCTGCCTAGATAAGTGAAAAAGGTGGCCTTTTTTTCAAATTTCTCCCATTGATAGTGACTGCTGCATGTTGTTGGTTAGGTATCTTTGTCACCTTTCCTCTATCTTCACTTGAGGTCCTGTTTGCGTTACCTACCTCTCCTGCCGGCTGGCTTGTTGGTTTTCGCCTGTAGATCTTCAAGTTTGTGTGACATTAAACATAAATAGTTTGAGAAGTTTGAATATTCTAGAATATTCTTGTCAGCTCAAATTATTCCTGTCTTCTCATTAAGTGTTAACAGGTTGAAATTAAAAGTCGCCATAAGTAAATAAAAAAGTGATAGTCTGTGAAATTCGTTTTAGTCTCAAACAGTTACATCACTTATCCATATATGATTTGAAATGAACTTTAATTTTAGCCTGTAGAGAGTTGAACAGTGTTGTAATAACAGCCTTTACAGCTGTAGAGGCTATTAATAACATAAAAAACAAAAGTTAGTAAGAGACAGTGGATTTCTACCACCTCATCCGAACTGATTAACGAAAGAAGACTGATTCCAGCGAGCTCCGAATATGATGAGAAGCGAAAGTTGCTCAAACGCAAACTAACAAGAAGTCTATGCAACGACCGTGAACACTGGTGGGCGACAAAAGCGAAAGAGGTGGAAAACGCATAAGCGATAGACAACACCAGATAACTATTTAGACTATTCAGAGAAAAAGGTGGCAAAAGGTAAATGATAAATGAAACAATCTCTGAGAAAAATAGCACCATAATTAGCTCTCAGGATAGACGACTGGAACATTGGAAAGAACATTTTGAAGACAAATTTAATTGGTCTACAGTCACTCACGCTCAGCTTACCCAGCATCCAACATCTCCCTGAATGGGATATAAACACAGGTCCTCCGTCCCTAACTGAGGTTACAAAAGCTATCACTAGTCTGAAACGAGGCAAAACAGCGGGACCTGATGGAATGACTCCTGAGGTGTCCAGGGACGGTGGATACAGTTTACTGTCTGTGTTACCCAAGGTATTAGGCAGAGTCTGGGAATCAGAGATAGTCCCATCGAGCTGGTGTAAGTCATTGATTATCCCGATATACAAGAAAGGAGACCAGTCCTATTGTGATAATTACAAGGGGATTAACTTGACTAATATGGTATCTAAGATTCCAGGTACAATAATAGTGCGTAGACTAAGCGATTCTCGGGAGAAACAAACACGAGAGGACGAGGGAGAGGGTATATTGATCATATCTTCACCCTTCAACAGATTCTTGAACATCGGCATACTTGTCGGCGGTCCAGCAATAGTCATATTTCTTGACCTGAAAACGCCATTTGATTCTGTCAACCGAGGGGTACTCTGACGATGTCTGGTTGTGAAGGGAATGCCAAGGGAGTACATCGCACTGATCAAGGCATTATACTCGAACTCAGGCATCCAGGTGAGAACTTACGGAAAGTTGTCATCTGAAGTGGTGACAATTAATGGTGTCCGTCAGGGATGTCCACTGTCCCCATTTCTGTTTAATTTCATTATAGATGTATTAATGAGCTTAATCCAAACTGAGTTCAGTGACTTGGAGATTGACTTATTAACAGGGAATATCTTTGTGAAGTTGGGGTGTGCGGATAATATAATCCTCCTAAGTGAAGATTCTGATAGGATGTAGAGTTGTCTGAACACTTTGGGCAGAAATCTTAGAATGTTTGGCGTGCAACTTGCTCCTTTCAAATGCGAGATGATGCTAAAGGACTGGACCACATCGACTCCTAGCTTACAGACAGGGAGTGAAATAGCAGAACGTGTTAACCACTTCACTTATTTTGGAAGTTGCATCAGCCAGCCAGGTAGGGAGATGTGGACTTCCTGGTTGGGGTCTTCAGGATGATGGATACCATTGGCTGGAGACAATCAGTGATATGGCCCAAAATCGTTCTCAATGGCTGGCGCAGATGCATTCACTCTTTGTGACTTATTAAAGCGAATGAAAGTGCTGTTCTTCCATATTACTATTCTTTTTGCCTCACATTTGTGTTTATTATCTCTCTTTTGAATCTCTCTTCACTCTCCTCTCTTGCTTTGCGTGCTAAAGCTAGGGAGAGTGGCAACTAGAACTGGTGCACATTTATGCAAAGTTCTACATTGTAACCAGTCAGTCAGTCTTGAAATAAAATGAGATTAGTTAGTCCTAAAAATAACTTTTCCAAGCTTTATTAATTTCATAAAACGATATGCTGTCTTTGTTGATAAAATAATGGTTCGGTCGTTATGTTTTATCTTGTATTAAATACATCATGATATCTTCAATTGACGGAAAAACTGGCAAGAAAACATACGATTTACTTGTTAGTCAACGGAACACGTAATTTCGCATTAGAAAAGCATCTTGGAAATTAGGTATATTAGTTTTTTTTTAAAACCTAACGCGTAAAGCACGTGATTTTTATTCAACTCAACATTTTCACACAAATTCTTATAAATAATCTCATAATACACATTTGTGATAGTGAATATATGTTTAGATGGGTAACTTACAGATAAATTTATAAGTCCCATCATGAGAACTTGGAAACAGATACCAGTGAAAGACACTTTGGCGAGGATTGGGCGAGTGCCTACCGGCGTGTATATCCGTATATCAACGCGGGTTGCTGGTCAAAGGCTCCATCCTAATATGTCTGGCCACACCTTGTCTGGTGTATAACTTCTGATTGAGTCGCCCTGGTGGGTCGTGCTCGAGTCGTAGCTTTATGATATACGCATATAAATATATATAAACGCTCGAGAGTACATGACCTATCGTGAATACACTTACATATAAATAAACGGCTTGATTGGAGGTCTATACATAGTCTATGACTTCACCGAGGGTGTCTAATGCACATTATCAGTTTCACCCTGACCTCGGATCAGACGTGAATACCCGCTGAACTTAAGCATATCACTAAGCGGAGGAAAAGAAACTAACGAGGATTCTCGTAGTAATTGCGAGTGAACAGGGATTAGCCCAGCACCGAAGCCTGTGGTTATTTGACTGCAAGGCAATGTGGTGTTTAGGTTTGTTCTTGGCATTACTGCTCTGCCCCACGTCCAGCAATGAGTACGGCCTACCGTTCTGGCCCAAAGAGGGTGAAAGACTTTGGAGATTCATTCAAATGGCAGAAGAAGTAATCGCTTGTCTTCTGCAACATTCATTTTTACAAGTGTCAACTCATATTGTCTTGTAAGAAGAAATTTGAAATCTAAAAGACTTTGCAACCATCTCAATGAAAAGCGTCAACTTGAGGAGTTCAACTGTTTTGATTAATAAACCTAAAATTTGACTGAAGTAAATTTTTAAAACTTGTTGTGCTAAGTCTACTTTCTATGGGAGATTTACTTCAAATAACAGCGTGCAAAAGCCAATAAGATCATGAAATTAAAAAAACATTGGGGCTTACTTCAATATTTTTAACTTCTTGTAATATCATTGGTTCAGTTAGATTATCAAATAGTCCATCTGTGCCAACGATTATAATATCACCAGGTTTAACTTCCACACTAGTTTGAACAGCTTGGTTCGGCCTACGTAATTAATATTTAAAGGAAACAAGTGAAATATTATCACATATACTAAAAACATCACTGAGACAGACAGATATAAGAATAAAGTGATACCGAACACATGTGAAGTAAGTACCCAGTTGGTGAAGTTTTGGGGGGGAGACCTGGGATACGTGGGCAGTTTTCCGTTCAAATTTGTGCAAAGTGAGAAAAGGTAGGCTGTTTTCGGTTGTGGCATGGGTAAAGTGGGAATAAGTGGGTAAAGTGTTCGTTGAAAAAGTGGGACAATAAAATTTTTCGGGACATGGGCAAACGGGGAAAAGTGGCCAATATGGGTAAAGTGGGTTAATTATGTAGCGTTTTAACCACCTTTTGCCCACGTCTTGGCCGATCAAAATTACCCAATTAGCCCACGTTACCCAGGTGCATTCTCTGACTGGGTAAGAGTATACAAACGTATCGTGTAACACACTGACGACCATCTAAAAAACAATCCTCAAACAATAACAGTATTTATTTGAAGCGTGTTAAAAAGTATTCTTCCATATTTCCACTGTTCAATGAAGCTAACAAATCAAAAATGATGTTAGTCACAGACATGCATTTACGAGGAAAGTGCACCTTACTATTTATCCTTATTAATAAGAAGACTGAGAACAGTTAAACATAATTAACTGAACACTGAAGAGTAATCAATGTCATTTTGTCTGGTGTTTAGCACTGACTAAATTCTACCGGGTGATTTAACCCTGTGGTATGCTAATAATTTATGTAAGGCGATGGGAGACAATCACAAGAAGACCCTGAATCTAAACTTTACGCTTACAGACACTCAATTAACAAGAAGCTTTTGTAACCACGAGGGAAATTGATATCATCCTAACAAAATTCTAATCCGTATGCTCCAGTGATTCGTGATGAGAAAAAAAAGGTATTAGGACGATTTGAGATGAATTTAAACAAAATACAGTTGTACCCAGTTATTTGGATCATTTATTCGAACACCGAAGTATTTTCTAGCTTCATATTCCCAAAATTAGAAGAAAACAGAAACGTAAACTTCGTATTCGGAAAAGATTTTGTAGAACTATCCATACACTCTAATGGCAGTTCTTTTCAACAAACTCAAACTCTAGCTTCTCCCCTCCCCCTAATTTTAATAGTTTCCATAAAGTTCTACAACAGATTTGCCTTTTTTTGTCCGTAAAATGGCATTCAGCTATCCATACTAAACACTTGTTATTAACTAACAAACCCCAACATCTTATTTCAACTCGCGACACAGATGGAAATCCGTAATCATCACTTTTAAACCCTTCAGTAATCGGTGGTGGGACTATCCGAGATTGCCTTACTTTGGTAGACTGCTTTTAAATCTTTAAATATTCCCATTTTTAATATTAGAACAAGACATATTAACGACAATATTGTTTTCAATTAGATCTTCTTCAGGCTTTACTCTAATTTACACAGATTTATATATAAAAATTTTAACCAATGACGGTGATTTTGTGGATTATATCATAATAATAATGTGGTAAATGTTTTGAACGTCATTAATGACGGTTATAATGATAACAAAATAATGATAATAAGGTTATGTAGGTGGCGATAAGAATAACGAAGGTAGTAAGTATGTGTATGTGTAGACAATTCAATAAATAAATTAGGCCACCTCTTAAAAGTTACGTAATACTAAAGGTGAAGTGGACAGATAATCAGAGTTTAAATAAATATCATAAAAGTACGAAGGTCCAAATAGGTTATCATAGTAGATTTGTAAGGAGACACATGAATACCAGGTACAATAAAGAGAAACTGACAACAGTTGAAAAGAAACAACTGTTCATGAAACTGCAATTTAATGGGGACGTGCCTAGCGAAGTCTTACATCTGAGATTATCGAGAGCGATAAAACGGACTTATGCTGCCACCACCCTTTGTTTGTCACTTTCCAGCCGATCAATTATGATTGCTCAAGTGAAAGACAAGCTACCTAGCTGTGGCACTTCTATGTGTATCTACAAATTTAGTTGCTCCTGTGGAGAGCGAACAACTAGACAGCTTAACAAACGCACTAATGAGCATCTTCCTTCTTGGTTCGGAAAAGGTCAAATAAAATCTATAAAAAGTTCTGTTTTAGCTCATTTGATTGATAGCGGTCACCAAGTGGACAAAAGTAGTGCCTTCAAAGTTATCTATCGCATTCCATTGAGCCTTTCGAACGGAATTCGAACCCATCTTTTACACGTAGCCGAAGCTATGGGAATTAATTCGAGAGAACAATCCTAGTCTTTGCATACAAAAGAAGTTTGTTCTACCTTTGTCTCTCCCTTGACCTAGGTGAATTCTATTCAAGACTGCTTTTACTGTAATGGACAATGATTGAAGGTAATAATGGAAATCTCGATCACTGCAAGGTGTTCACAGGTAACCTCCAAATTATTAAATATTTCTTTGTTTCCTAACTCATGGTCCCATAATAGCTATTAAGGAACAAACTAATCCCTCATTAACCAACCACTTTAAAGTTATCAAAAATTTGCTTTTAACTTACAAGTCACAGTGAAACTGCCTTGAATGAACTATTGGTAAACAGGCCAACTGGAATGGCGTGTTAAATGAATGCTTCTGATGAACCGATCGATGAATTACATTTCCCTCACGTATAACCAGATAGCCACTGTCGCCCAAACTAGCTCCATACACTCTGTGTTCATTTCGCTGTAAGGATATAATGCATAAAGTGGCACTTCCTGTAAAAGTCAGAAAGGTGAATGCACTACATAAACAAACATTTTCAAATGAAGAAATGAATAATCAACTTCAAAATATTTTCAGCGAACTGTTGAACTATGGCCTAACAAAAAAATGTATCAATAATATAATAACGTAGGGTGATAGAGTACGATTACAAAGTTATGGTCCGGAAGCGGAAATTTGGACAACCTATATGTAGTTCTGTTTTCACACTACACTGTCAATAGTTAACGTGTCAGAACTCCAAGAAGGCTAAAGGTTAGTAGGCAGAAACTTACTAGACCTGAAATTACCAAAATGATAGTCATCTGTTAAATTCATCACGAAAATCCTGCTGCAGTTTTTAATTCTATAAAGAGAAGTAGAAATTTATCGTCTAACTGAATGTGCACATTGACGCCAATCTCTTAGATAAACGCTAAAGGCATAAATTTTCGTTAGCTAAAAGTAAATTGTTATATTTGTTGTAACCCTGTATAATCCTTAGCATTTATTTATTTTTTTATTTTGATTTACAGCTTGATTCCACACCGTATTTTCAGTACAAGTATGGAATTTTCAGCATGGATATCGGTAGCCCAAATTCAGGCCGACCATAGATATCGGGTGTGCGCCGGCAGGGGATCGAACCCCGGACCATGTGCATGGTCGGCGAGAGTCCTAACCACTGCGCCACCGACGCACAAAGGGTGCGTCGGCCGGGATGAATTTATTGCACTTTGTTAGTTTATCGACGGAGGCTCGTATGTTATAATTATTAAAAGTAATCGTCAAAAAGCTAAAACCACATATAAGCGTCCAAGAAGAAACAGTTTTTTGATATCTGGTATTTGTTTACTCAGTTATTTATCTTGCACCAATCCACTGAACTCAAATGATTATGAAACCTCTGTCTATAACGTTACTCACAACCTCATCCACTAGATTTTCTAAATTCCATAATACCCTTCTTGTTACCGGTAAAATTTTTTCACAAAAATGTATACATAATCGCATCTCAAAATACCTTGTCCATTTCATTTTTATGTGTACAACTCTTAATCTCTTTTGACAATAACTGACTTAACAACTGTAATCCACCGAACGGTTTTTATAAGTTATAGGCAAAAGTTGACAGGTGAAAGAAACAAATCCGTGTTGTCATGTTCAATTCATCCTTTTCAAACCTTTCAATACTACTTTTTGTCTCCAGACCATCAGGATTATCAGAAATTTTATATGATTTCCTAATTTTAATAAAAGTGTACAAGCCACCGCACATAGGTTTGTGAACAAGAGTGTAAGCAAGTAAAATTGGTTGATTATACATACCTAAAATAAGTTCTTTAGAATTCAGAACATCTTCATAGCACTGAGCTATTAGAATATCCAGTTTATCGGGCATAAAACGTCCTGAGTTTACAAGACGCTCACAATTCTTCATAACTGCCCTGGAAAATCGACCAGGATCAACTCCATATGACCGCCAGCCACCAACACCATCAGCGACACCTATCATTTACAGAAATGCGATATGTCAAAACAATTGAATAAGACTAAAATAAATCCTTATACAATCAATTATTAAAATAATTACCATCTAAAACAGTAAAATATTCATGAAACATCGATTATTCGGCTGAAAGAATAGAAATATTTAAGCTACCTACTGATAGTACCATTCACAAAGAATATTTGCAGTACTTCTGTTGGTACTGACGAATGAAGAGAAAAGAAAACGACAATGGTTTGCTTCTTAAGACTGAAATTAATTAGTTTCAAATTTCCTTGTTAGTTAATAAAGTGTACAATAAATACTGCGATTCAGAAACATGTTGAAACTATGTGGACACAAAATTCACTACATGTTGTGACTGCAGTGTACATTTTACGCTAAGTCATGTCATGATTCCATGGGCAGTTGTTACATTTCCGCTTAGATGGATATGATAACTTCAGAGACAGGAAATAAAGCAGAAACCAACGAAATATGACCTGCAACTGACTAGTCCAATAATACAACCTAGTTAATTCGTGTTTTTATACCAGACCAGGACCCGCAGTGTGACGGCTAATGACTCTACTCCACTGTCTAGGTCAAAAAAATATGACCATCCTCGAACTCAGCTGAAATTCATTTGCTTAGATAGATTAAAATTACGATGAGAATATTCTCGTCCCCTGTGTGTACTTAGACCTTGTATTATGTATCATCTGGGGTGAGAAACTACTAGTCAACACTAAAAAAACTAACAAAAAGGAAAATACTGCTAAAACGAAATCAACCGAATCACACTGTAGACGAACACAGAAATCAGAAAGTTAACTGATCAAAAGGACATCATGATAGGGTAAATTTAAGAGCAGTTTAATCCCACATATCCTATGAAGACTAGCTTACACATTAAAAGTAAAATTATGGTAATCTACGAGTCGCAAGAATGATATAACTCACCTAATACGCACGAAGAGTCCGTTATTGACAGGAAACAAGCATCATCGCCATAAACCCATTTAGGTGGAATCCTTGTTTGATATTTTGTATGCTTGTTGTCATATCCAGCAACAGCTGTCAACAGGCATAGTCTTACTCTCTTTAGAAATGATTTCGAAGTATTATCTTTACTGCGAACTGTAGATACGGAACGGATCAACGAGCGGATCTGTGATAACAGACTACTCATACGACAGGCTGTAGCGAGTTCGCTGATGTTTCACCAATACCACTGTTTGTCCAGCGCACCTACCATTGAAGTAAGAAAATGGATTTTGGTCTCATTGAATATGTCAACAACATAAGAACCATTTAAAAAAATATGATATAGTACTGGCAAGCAAGTCAGCCTGCACAAGTTGCCACAGTAAAACCACGCAAATTGGGAGGACAGAAAGGTACTGAGACAACAAAATATAAACGTATGTGTGACGAGAGTAATTGACTGAAAATCAGAGGAGCTTTTCAGAATCTAGAAGAATACATAAAAGCCAATGTGGAGGAATATCATATCCCAAGGTGTTGCTAACCTTTAACTCCTAGAATCCAAAAGGCATAAGTAAGATCCACACTAGCCCACACAACTCAATGACCTCTCACTATAATACGTACCGACTTAAAACCAGCTTAACTATACTTCACATGGCACAGCTCACCAAGGGTGGCAGTGGTTCGACACGCTCAGCCATCTCAACTGCCGGGGCTTTATACCCGAACCGACTGACTGAAATCCTCATACCAATACTTTCGTATTGACCTGTCGTAGTGAATTATCCCAGCAACAGCAGTAGCCCATATACATTGAAAAACCTATATTTTTACGTCCTACTTCCAGTGTCTACGTTTCAGACGAAAAGTATGTAGCTGCTGAACGTCACATATACCATTAGGCGACCAGGATGATTCCAAGACTTACCAAACGTGAATAGCAAACTAACAACAGCTTGAAAAAGCCACATGTGACAAAGAAAATTATTCCGTTAAAATCCGTATAGCAAACAAATAATGACCCAATTGGAGGATTTGCTCGTTAACACGGAGGTGAGTGATGCACTTCTCCAAAGCAGGATAAACAGACTGATCTATTAACTTAGATAAGGGGTAGAGAAAGTAATGCAGCTTGTTGGATGATAAGTGAAAGTCATGGGAAAAGTGAATCACAGTTCCGCATCTCCTTCTTCCAAAACTACTTACATTCCCACATAAACATGGGAAGACGCACGTTTTGATGATAACCTACCATGTAAAAGTTTTGTGATTTCATCCATTTGCAACCAACTCGAAACATATTCATGAATATCTACAACCTGTCCTGTTCCCTGTCTTACCACTTCTCACAAACGTAACTTTCTGCGCATTACTTTACCACCCAATCTATCCCCCACACTTTTATTCATTTGGGTTCCCACATGCGTCGTCGATGTGAGGGATCATTAACAAAATGCTATCCTATCAAACGCTGAGTGACATAATTTCAAATGAACATCAGGTGTGGAAAGTGGAATTACTTTTGGAGTATAATCTTGACGATGTCCAACTCCGTTTTCCTCAACAACCATACACTCAACTGGTTGTTATCTGCTTATAAGCAGATAACAAAATACACGCTACAATTTCATAAACAATTTTAACAAACAAAATATATAGAGCAATTAAATATTATACCTACCTCACTGCCTGGCTAAAAATTGCTTTTAACAGACAGATTAACCGTCACACAAATGATGAAAACAAAAAGCGAGTTGGGCAGAGTAAGATTTAAAGTGTGCGGATAGAATCTTACGGCGAAGTTAAACTACCACAGCCAAAATAACAACGACCTTGAACAACCAATCAGAATTCAGATGCAAAAAAGTTTCATAATCAGTAAAAGGACGTGTTAAGAACAATTGTAGACCTAATATTACACTGGATAATTGTTTTATATGTGTTATAAGAATGTCCATCAGTTACTTCATGAATAATCCACAGAGAAATCATACCATGCATGATAGGTGGTCACAAGTAGTCGTGAAAGTGACTGTCGAGCAAAGTTCTCTTGATCTTAACCCTAAGCCCTAATTCTAACCTTGGCCCTACTTAAAAGTATAGATTTACAGGAATCAGTACCCGAGGAATAAGCAGAACATTGTAACTATCCTCATCAGATCCATTAAAATAGGCATGATTTGGTTTGAAATGACCTTTCATAGCATTCTCTAAATCTGGTTGGTTCTTGGAGGTCAGCTTTCGACAGACCTTCACTTTGACTATGATGGCTAATCTTCAACAGTCTATAAGTTTTTGATATCTTTGTTGATATAAAGCCCTTGCAATTCCTGTACCTTGTAGTGCACCTTCCAGTGTTTAAAGACTTTTTTAACATATGCACAGAACCAAGCGTCGTTTCGCGCCCTTTCCTGATGCTGCTGATATGCATATTCTCTACGTCTGTAATTCGGCTATATTGGAAAGGTAAGTTGTAAGTCCTTATCTCTGAATGATGTTAACTTCTTTCCATTCAAATATACTGCTCATCACAGCATACTACAAATTAAGTGAGTTTTTTTATTTGCGTCTTGTTTTCAGTACTAACAGTTAGGTAGAGTTGACTGCACTGGCCAATAATGATATCGATAGTTGGTTACTGAAGGCTTTTCAGTAAATAGGAAGTTCGAGGACATGCTCGCAGAGTTTCAAGTGGCCCCTGACTTGTGGGGTGAAATTTCGAGTATGGCAAGGATGGATGACGGGGACAGTTGCCGATAGAGTAGACTGTATTGTGAGCAAGATGGCTTACACATGTTCTGATGATAGCTAAACGACTACTGCTGAGTGCGCACCAGGTCATAAGCTATTGCCAGGTGGCTGCAAAATTGTTGAACGTGAGAAATATGGTCTGCCTTTTAGAATGGTAGGAGTGGCACTTTAACCTCAGTTGGAAGGACTGGTTCATGACCAAATAAAAGTAAAGCAGGGGGAAAGTCTTTTGATGAATGAACGGAAGATCTGTAGACGAGAAAGCACTGGGGTGTTGCATTATCCCTAAAAATATGTCAACAATCGGTTAAGAGAAGCTCACAATATACTCTTGATTCTTCAATCGGTACGTTTCACTAAGCCATTGATATCTGAATGATAGACAGGCGTATGAGATTTCCGAATACAAAACACGTTGTAGATGTGAGAGATAAATTGGCCCTCGAAAAGAGCGCGTCAGGCAAAGTGTGAAATAATATATATTGCTATCTATGTAGGACACACCATTCGTAGAGGCATTTATAAGTATTATTTAAATTACATTAATTTATTTTATTGTGAGATTACATACTTGCTGTCCATTTGGTTTTGGTCTGTGGTAATAATCTGTTAACTAGTCATTCATAGGACCGCATTAATAAACATAGAAATATTGTCTTCGCATGTATGTGTAGGATGGATTACAAATACTTGGGAAAGAATTGAGCTTGAAGTCATTTCCCCACATAACTTTGGTGTGTACGACATCGAATCTTTCTATTGGTTTGTATATAAATTGAGTATTAATTCAAAATAAGTGGTACATCTGTATAAATTTGTCAGCATATTCATCGTAAGTAACACCGGAAGTGAATCGCACTCAATGTAGACTTATATCGGTCGTTGTCAAGCAGATTTGTTTTACTGCGCCGTGGTCGGCCGCCATTTGTCGCTGCATGGTTGTTTTGTACGGGTAAGTTGATTAAGATGTAGAAAACTATTTTGCAAACCATTTTAGGCAATGGGTACTGTCTGTGTAGGATGTCATACAGCGTTCTGATATGGTGACTGGAGTTTTCAAGGATGTTGAGTTATAACCAGCCAAAAGCTTGGAGGATGATATGGTATAAGTAAGTAAGTGGCTTCAAGTGCTGTTCAACTTCAGTCTTACTGGAAATAATAATGATGTTTTATACACATAAATTAAGCATTTACGTGATTGACATACCGCTTGTACAGGCATAATAATATTTGATAAGTGCAATTTTAGATTGAACTCTGTTTTATGAAATAAAATTGAAAAAACTCTAAAAACTTTATAAGAAGTTTGTTGTTTACTTTTAATGGAATAAGTTATAAGATAATGGTTTAAGTCTAAGTTTTAATCGTACAACTTCCACTACAAAGCAAATAGAAGAGAAAAGGCGAGCAGCAAAGTACCAAAGAGGAAAGAAAAAGTGAATGGGCATGCATAGGACCTTAATGTTTGTATATGTATAAATATATGTCTATGTTCTTTGCACATTGCCGTGTAGTAAACATATACATGTTTTTCTACTTAGTCTTTTTATGAATCTATGCGACTAGTCTATTTATCGTTTATAGAGAAATCAGGGAATTTTCGCAAGTTTTTCAGGTACTGTAGTAAACAAATAATTGATTCTTTCTAAAAATAGTTTGTTAATGTAGTCAGTAGAGTGCAACAATCTGGAAAGAGAGCGTTTGAAACTTATAACTTCCCAGGGCAGGCTATTCCATAATTTAGAATGCGTGACTGTGAATAAGCTTTAGCGGACTGTTGATTTAAAGGCTCTGCAAGTTTGACTACGCAGATCGTAAGGGCCTTCCGGTGAGAATTGTGTTTTTATTATATGAGAATGGTATTTTGTGTAGGACCTTAAAGAAGAATATTAGGTTTATAAAAAGTCGTCGTCGTCCAAAGTGGGTCAAAATTTAGAATCATGCACCGTGAGATGTGGTCTTTCCTACAGTCGAAGCCAAGTAGTTTGGACGCGAAATATCGTTGGATACTTTCTATCCATAGCTTGTCGCGTGTGCGAGTGCTGCTAATAATAAGTGAACAGTCTTCTAGTAGTGGCTTTACATATGTTTTATATAGAATGAGCTTTGCTTAGATGTCGTGAAAGTTCCTGAGTATGCATCCTAAGAACATCCTCGGCTTTCGAGTCTGTGATGCCACTTGCTCAGAGAATGCTAGATCACTAGAGTACCTCAGGCCTAAGTCAAAGACACTTCGGAGTTTGGGTAGGTTAGCAGATTGAAGCGTTAACTTCATGTCGATTGAGGGTGCGCCGAAGAAGATTCAACCGCATTTGTTCAGATTGAGTTGTAGATTCCATTGAGATGACCAAGCAGTCACCTTATCTAATTCATTCTATGCAACATTCTGGAAGTACCCTAGGTCATCACACTGGAATGCGTAAGCTACTTTTAGGTCATCTGAAAAGATGAATGGTTTCCCATGTGGAAGCAAGCGCGTATTTCGTTGATATAAAGTCTAAATAGGAGGGGCCCTATGACGCTGCCTTGAACTAAACCAGAAGTGATTGGGCTAGTTTTGGAAGTCTCAGACTCAGGTCTGACTATTTGGGACCTGTTGTTAAGGGATGATTTAAGCCCTCTTAATAGCGGTTCGCGTATTCCTGAGGAGTTTAGCTTATATATTAGCAGTAAATGGTCGACGCGGTCAAATGCCTTAGGAATGTCAAAGTACATGATAAGTACCAGTTGTCGTCTATCACGAGTGCCGATCATCAAAACCATTTTTAAAGACCAGGCACAAACATTGGACTCGATTTGATTTAATCGAGGATGGATTATAGTAAGCATGACAAAAATGTTATTCAAAGGGTTTTACAAAGCACCTATTTACAAATCACATGACCAAAAGGGTCAATTACCATCGGCAAAGTCATTTATATTTTATATTTTTATATTTTTGTTTGCAGCTTGATTCCACACCGTATTTTCAGTACAAGTATGGAATTTTCAGCATGGATATCGGTAGCCCAAATTTTACAGGCCGACCATAGATATCGGGTGTGCGTCGGCAGGGGATCGAACCCCGGACCATGTGCATGGTCGGCGAGAGTCCTAACCACTGTGCCACCGACGCAGGCCCAAATGATGTTCGCAAGTAGTTGTTCGGTGTGTGCCTACGCACTCATGTATGAGCCTACGCTGGGCTGCATTTTGAGAAAATGGATTACAGAAACTATTTTACGGACAAATACGAAGGCAGCTCTCACTTAAGTCACGAACGGCAGAGTTAGGCGCAGGCACAGAAATAAAAGACCAAGTGGTTTCGAACAGCGCTGTGCTGAAGCCAAAAGTCTGAATGCCTTACAAAATTAACCTTTCCAAGAAATAAATCAACTAATTACATTGAGCACTTTATAAAATTTAGAATATTAGCGATTACTCTATACAAACTGGTTACAAACGCGTGTTCAACTTGTAATTTCAAAGTACCAGAAAACGATCAGTACAACAAACTCACCACCCAAAGTTTAAGATACATTTCTGGGTCAGAAACGTAGTGTGACAATGTTTTTTCAGCGAGCTACGAATTGTACAGGATCGAACGAAAGTGATATGACAGGGTATTGGACGGCGAGGATGATTGGTCACACACCTACGGCCATGAGATTGAATTAAACAGTGAGCGTCAGCATCCAATGTTGAAGAATTCTGTGAACAAACGACCTGAGGAATTTTGTTACAACACATTCGATTTCACTGTCACCTGGCGTCCGAACGCACAGCAGATAATGGCTGAACAAACAACTGTCGGTTGAAAAGCATGAACCCAAGCAAACAGTATGTAAACCAGTCCACATAAGAATGAAAGCCGGTGTGTAAATTATAACGGGACTGTCCGAAGTGCGAAGTCACAGTTATTATTTGGACAACTTGTTCAGATGCATTTATTTCTGCAGACACTTCAGTGGGATAATACTGTACTGAATTTGTTTCTCACTTGTCAAGCTGAAAGAAATTGATGTACACTCGTTACTACTATCTTCATGGTCTTTTTGTTTCATGAACACAGTATAAGCTAAGATATAAAGGGAAACAAGCTTTCTATACTTTTCCTCATACAATTGGCGGGGATAGTAACGAAATATTCCCATCTGTTTGTTCATGAGGAACGCCAGTTTACGGGCCTGATCAATAAATAACGTATACATGTAGCGAGCATGTTTATAACCGTTCACTTACACAACATGTATATGAGACAAGGTAATGAGATAATATCCATAGGGTCACTTTTTACAAGTGGAAGTAACGTACACAGCATAATACAGGGTATCGCCACATGCGGCTAGGAACCAGAATAAACGGCAAACCAGTAGATATAAAATGACATGTAGGGCATGTAGGAGCTGGAAGTTATCATCATGCGAGTTAGTGAGATTTCAAATGCAACCATCAGGATATTTTCATCAACTCTAGGGTTACCAGATTTATTGGCACTGTAAAGATGGTGATTGAGATTCTTTATTGTTGCAAAGGTAACATTCCACAACTGTCCAGGATGCATTGCAAAGATAATGGATAATTCATGAGACGGTTTTAGGGTATGGGACCAGTAGTGTTTGCAGATCCTTTTCCGTTGTAAGTGACCGAGTATCTACATTCTTTACTCTCATTCCGAGAGTCATATAGAAGCCAAAATGGTGAGAGAAAAAAGAAGACAAACGATAGCAACACAGAAGAAAGCAAGTCCTCAAGGAGTGGTTTATAAATTTATATATATTCTGTGCAGAATCTATGATTTTTTTGGCAGACTAACTGCCTATCTGCATTATGCTAACTTTTATACTATATGTATGAACTAATATTAATGTCTAGCGTTGAAATGTTTATCATGTACTTCCGATAACATCTATACCGATTTATGAAGTTGATTGTTTGTTTCCTGCATTTAGTGATACATCAGTCTCTCGGGTTGAGCGTGGTGCTTGGGAAACACGGCCCGTGGGAAGTTTGTATTTATTGCCATGTATGACGAGTCAGAGCGAATCAGTTATCTCATTCAGTATTTTGTCTCCAACATTACTGACTACGAATGAGATATATATATACACATGTATGAAAAAGACCTCACCACGCTTGTAATCTCTGTTTGCATGGTGTAAAGTTTAATCAGCTGCGCCTAAATGCGCATTGATTATAGAGGCTGAGTACCATGATTCAGTCGTCAGAACTACAGTGGGCTTGTCGACTAATACCAGTGTTCTTATTTCATATATCTTATTGATTAGGGGCGTTCATTAATTGGCAATTACAAGTTAAAGTTCGAATGACCCAACACATGATTTTGCCTTGTCCTGGTGACTACTTTTCTCTGAAGCGATATGAATACAAATGTATTATTAGAGAATGTAGCCGTCATAAGTTTTCGTCGTATTGACCACATCTAAATATAATTAAGTTGCGTCACTCTAAAAGGATCTAATTTAGACCACGTTATGAAGGATGCATTTTACCAACACTTCGATTTCTTTGGCGATTGACTGGAATAACAGCACTCATGAATCGCTTCTTATGAGTTTGTCTGGCTACCCATGGTGTGCAGTACTGTGACCCAAACAGACATCTAGACCACCACAAGGTTTTTGAAACGCCTAAACTCGACTGAATTGCTAACAATATAGTTGCGCATATGTAGTTGTAATCTAAGCACGTAGGCACGCATGCCACATCATGCATATTTTTAACGAGCGCTTTGAAGTTGCCTCAGATTGTTGTCCGATTTCATTGCGGCGGGCCTTCTCACCTGACTGCTGAAGAGCTTCGGAGGTCTGTAGTGGGAGTGCGTGAATTTACTTTGTGGAAGATGTGCGGGTAGTTACAAGGTAATGCCACTGCCTGAATATGTAGCTGTCATTTCACCAGATAATCCTCCAAACTAGCCCGAAGAAGTTGGATAGACTGCAGAATAAAAGTGAAAAAGGGAGAGTATGTAAAACACTGTAAAAAGTAGACAAGCAAGGAAAAACTATGGAAAAGTTAAAAATATTAAGAGACAGTACCGAGGGCATATTTGTTGCTCCAGTAAAGTCTATCGGGGCTAGACAGCTCCTCGATAGACATGCGTTGTCTTTAATACATTGTGTATTCATTTAGCCTTCCCTTGAAGCTATCGAATTACTCGGTGGCGACCACGTCAGCGAGCCTGCAATCTTTTATTCAAAAACCTCTAGTGGAGAAAAGATAGAAACGCACCTCTGTTAAGACATTGTGAAGAGGACATCTCGGATCTTTGTGGAGGACGCCGCAGTGCTGATCTGGTAGTATTGTTCTTTCCAAATGCCTCAGAGTTTTCACCACTTTATTTCAGTGCGTAATCATACTGACTCTCAGGTGTGTATGCACAAACTTCGAAAGTGATTAACATTCAGCTGGTATTCAAGTGGATCTACCTTTCCAGATTCTACAAGAGGTTGACGTCTTTATTCGGAATCTGTAGTGCGACAACCTCGAAAACTTTGGGGTAATATGTTAGATGTGTTATGTACATCTGTTAACATTTCAGGTATAAGGACACCTGAGCATCTGAGACCACAAGAGAAAGCTGTAGTTCCCCTTAATGTGTTCATTTCATAAACTGTCCTTGCATTAATTTCTCCTGCAATGAACAGCTAAAATCTGTGCTCCATGTCTGTATGTGGGAGATTATGTTCATATAAGCAGTAGGTGACTACTTATACTACTGGTTGTGATGTGAATATGGACTGAAATCTGTGCCGAAGTGCTTACAAAGGACAAATTTTCTAGGTCAGTGTGAGCGATTCTCACTAATCTCTGGCTGCTTCAGATTAGGAAACTGGTGGTTTGAAGTTCTTTGGTAATTTATGAAGATCAGGAGTAACGGTAAAGCACTAACACCTCCTTGTGATATCCCAGATAGCAACGTCTTCCACTTAGATTTTGTGGGACTCAGCTTCATAAAAAAGCCTCCGCCCTTCGGGTAGCTGCAAACCCATGATAAATATAAGTTGTCGATTACTGTTCGGGAAACTTTCGTGTGTGATTTCGTGTGTTGCAGATTCGAAAGCTTTGAGTAGATCTAGAAACAGAATATCAACTGATATTTTATGGTCACAGAGTGCTATTCAGCCGTTAGAGGCTACGAGGAACTCCGTAATACAGGTCTGGTCACTTCTGCAACACGAATGAGCTATATCCAAGATTAGGTTTAACATTTATGAAATAACCATCATCACTCTTGGGAAATTACGTTTATTAACCCGAATTTCGTCAGCAATTTTGATATGTAAGGTTAAGAATAGAAAAGATTTCGCTGTTGACGTCATTCAAATATAGATTTCTGTTTTGTTTGTCTATACTAAAACTGTTTGTTTTCATCATGGTACTTTAACGAGGCAGTGAACTCTCATTAGGCGTTTTCGAGACAAAGTAACTACATAATGTCGTCCAAGGTAAACTTATCTTTAATTAATCATAATGAATTACATTCATAATGTATGGTATGATTTTCATCTTTATCGAGTTATTCATTGAATTTCAATTCTTCTTCTGGGAAACGTTTGCTCTTACTTAGATGAGAGGTATTTCTTTTAACTTGAGCAAATTACGATGCATAAAGTGAAAAAAACCTTCAGCAACTCCACAAATCTACTGCTGTTTTATTTTGGTTTTATAGCTAAAAGAGCGATGATTTGCTGACTGACTGTAGATATGTGTCGGTGCATTTTCGCATATTTAACTTCCACAGAAGTTTATCTTTATATATAATATTTGACGTAGACGGAATTGAATGGTAGCATTCCAAGCAAACTGATGGAGCATATTCATTCCTCAACGGAACGTATGATGGACTTAACTTTATCAGTGATAAACCAATGTCAAGCGATTAAAAGAAATTTGTGAATATATTGGTAAATTCCAGCGGAATGACATGTCAGATTATCTGTAGTATTGTACAACATTTCGGGCTATTCCACTTGGTATTTTTAACCACTCGAATTTAGCAATTTGAATCCTACAGATATTCATGTCTGCATAGTCTGTATGCAGTTGTTATCTCAGTGTATATGTACCATGTGTTTAGCTGCCTAATTCCTAGCATGTTCCTGCCTCAGTCAAGATCAAGCACTGAGAAAATCAGTTTTGTGAGTAAATCACTGTTTCATGGATGAAAATTCCACACTGTACCACTAGTACTGTTTCTGGAATAAAGCAAATTATTATTATATAAGAGTGAAAGAGCATTTGCTGTGCTGTTAGTATTGCTTGCTTTGCTGTCTCACTCTATATGAGATGGTTAGTATTGGAATCTAGGATGCACATTTCACCTTACTCAGCACTGGTTATCTGGATGTGACTGCATATCCGGTGACCGATGTTGTTACCACTTGTTATAAAGAGACTGAGCATTTTGGTTCAACATAGTCAATCAAAGAGAAGTACAAATCAACAAGAACAAATTAAAATGATGACACTGTTTATGGATAATGGAAATCGTTTGTTGGCGACGTTTCCAATTACATCTTCCAATTAACCAATATACTGATGCGAAAATTTATATGAAGTCTATTGACATAACAAAAATTTTTAGCACTCTCTTTACAGTCAGAAATTGTCACTACACCTTTCAAGTCGAATGGTGAAAATATATGATGTGTCTGAAGTTGGTAAGCCTGTGTAACAGAAGGTGTCGGTAGATGACGCTCCGGTCAGTGTATCTCCGCGTGGGATTGAAACCCGTCTAGTTCTCCAAGTCTTTTTTTCTCGATGTCTATACAGATTTTAGGTGATAGTGTATTGTAGGGTGTTGCGCGTCGGATTACGCTGAATGATTTTAACTCCTCAAGAATTACCACAAAACATTATTGCCATTGTAAACTAGGATAGTTGAAGGTTTGAATTAGTTTGATGAGACAGTTTTGGGTTCGTTATACTAACTGATTCTTTAGTTGTCCTAGTCAACTTACTATCAATTTCGAAGCCATACTACAAGCTTCTATTGCTTTGTCTTCTTTTAAATAAGAAACAGCTTTCTGATAACGTCACACTCAAAATGGGGTTGAATGATGGAAAACAGCGGTTATTAGATGGTTGGGGGCAATCGGTCACAGGAAGCCTTGGACCTAGGTTTCGTGCTAGCTACTACTCACCACTCAGAAAGGCGTATCTGCAATCTTTAAGGAATTCATGTCCCTTCTGAGATTCAAACCCACGTCACCCGGTGTTGCAGTCACAGACTTTACACTGAGCTATGCGGTTTCACGTTTGACCCCCTGTAGGACTATATTGGATATTTTGACTGGACACTAGTGTAATGTGTCTAGTCCTTCCTTTGTTGCAGACTAAATTCTGTCAGTAAGGTTTGCAATGTGGCCACCATTCTAGATAGTTCTTCATCACAGCGCACATTGATTTGATGATGTTAGATGGTTGGAGGCAATCAGGCAGGAAGTAGATGTAGACCGGATAAAATGTTTATTGCAAATTTCTCTCTAAAGTGTAGGCTATCCGTCTTAGGAAGCTACTTAAACCCATTCATTTAATTCAACATAATCTTTATGGATACTGTCTCTTTAGTAAGCACAAGAATAAGTGGCAAGTAACTCCTGTCGTTAATAGGTTTTTCATTTTCCTTTCTTTTCACTCACTATCACTTAGAGTAATTATGCCAGACTATATTCATGATTTATGGTGAAGTGGTCTATCCTTGTACATAGCAGGCTTAATATCGATGGTAGCCAGTTGATAAAGTGTCTCTCCTCTTATTCAATTTAGTTGTGGTCTGTGACAAGTGATTTTTCGAACAGAATTGATGTGGGGAATGGCCCTTATCAACAAAAGAAATTCGCAGAAACTTCACTATGCTTTCTTGACTATCTCAGGCTTGTTAACTGGGTAGTGAAGTTATGTAGTTTGAGAATGTCTGAGGTAGATTGAAAATCCCCATTGAGTCATATGAAAAAGAGAAGACATTCAGCGAAGAGACTCTTTTCGGCGAATTCATTCACATAGCTGTACAATCGCATTTATATATAAATATTTGTGTGTGTGTACATGAGGTTTGTCAAGTTTAGATAGTTGATTAGTTAATACAAGAATGACAAAGTTAATCAGACAGCAACTAAAGTAAGACTGAGTTAAAAAACTAGATGACGTAATATAATTGGCTAAAATGTTACAACTTAGGTCAGGATAGCAACAGAGGTAATTACAGGTAGAGATTAAGTAGAAAAACATGACTGAACAAACCGAACAAAAGCTAACGGACATCCTTCGTAAGTTGAAGACTGAATCCTTCATCAGCAACGAAATGTTCGAATCCCTTAGACCGTCTGGCTCAAATATACCACGACTTTACGGACTCCCGAAAGTACACAAGAAGGGTATCCCTCTTCGACCGATCCTCGACATGACCAATTCACCCTATCACCGCACAGCTCAATGGTTAGCAGATCTACTTGAACCAATCAGAAAACAAGTTTCCTGCCACACAGTTCGAGATTCATTCGACTTTATCGACTCAATCGAAAATATCAACGTATCCAACAAGACAATGATTTCATTAGATGTCACATCACTATTCACAAACGTTCCACTGACTGAAACAATATGCTACATATGCGAACTTATTCACTCAATGGGAATAAACATCGGTATACCCACCGAGCATCTTAAAGAACTCCTACTGAGGTGTACCCTGAATGTTCAATTCTCTTTCAACAACGAAATATATCGCCAAAAGGATGGTATAGCTATGGGCTCACCACTAGGCCCTTTGCTTGCAGATTTCTTCATGGCAAAACTCGAAAACACATGCCTGAAGAAACTGATCAATACCTTCGTAATCTATAAAAGAAACGTCGACGACACCTTCATTATCGTCAACAACGAAGAAAATCTAGACGACATCTTAAAGTCGTTTAACAACTGCCACCCTGCAATTCAGTTCACGATGGAGAAAGAGTCCAACTCTACAATATCTTTTCTTGACGCCCAACTAACCAGAAGAGAACAGGATGGAACAGTGAGAAGATCTATCCACAGAAAATCGACGTGGAACGGACAGCTTACTAACTCTCACAGTTGGGTACCACTATACACCAAACGAAACCTGATCCGTTCACTCAGCTACAGAGTTCGCAGAATCTGCACCCCGGACACCGTAGAAGATGAACTGGACAACCTCAAGAGAATCCTCGTCGAGAATTGCTATCCAGAAAGATTGACTGCAAAATCTATGAATCCTAGACCAGAAAGGCCGCCCATACTCAGCATCAAGAAAAAACTACTCTACATGAACCTCCAATTCAATGGAGATCTATCTGCGGAAACACTAAAAAATCGACTGTCGCGCTCACTTAAGAAGACCTTCTTCGCAGCTGAACTACGACTAACCTTCTCCACAAAACCTATGATTCATGTGAACGTGAAGGATAAGCTACCGCTGCTGGCCTCATCAATGTGCATTTATCAATTCACCTGCTCGTGTGGAGCCAGGTATGTCGGCCGTACCCAGCGCTCGCTTTCCAAACGTATCACCGAGCACTTACCAGCATGGTTTTACAAAGGAGAAAATCGATGCCCCCGCAGTTCCATCTTAGAACATCTGATAGAATCCGGACACCAAGCTACACCGCAAACAAACTTCAAAGTCGTCTACAGAGTAAGAGGTGGTCTCCCTAAAGGTGTACGAATCAGACTTCTTCAAACTGCAGAAGCAATGGCGATTCACTTGCTAAGTCCTGAACTCTGCATACAGAAGAAGTTCGTTCAATCGCTACACTTGCAATGGACGTAATCTATCTTATTAGCCGACATGTAAATTCTACCTAATCTTTTTTTTTTCTGTCTCTTCATTAGTATTATTTGGTCTTCTCAATTGTAACATTTTACATTCTCAACTTTCTTGTTCTCTACCCCCACCCGACTCAATCTCTACACCCCACTACCACTGTTATTGACTTGAACAACGCTCAGTTTCTAGTCATTCATGTTACGTCATCCAACTTATTCACTCAATTTCACTTCTACTTAATCTCTACCTGTAATTACCTCTGTTGCTATCCTGACCTAAGTTGTAACATTTTAGCCAATTATATTACGTCATCTAGTTTTTTAACTCAGTCTTACTTTAGTTGCTGTCTGATTAACTTTGTCATTCTTGTATTAACTAATCAACTATCTAAACTTGACAAACCTCATGTACACACACACAAATATTTATATATAAATGCGATTGTACAGCTATGTGAATGAATTCGCCGAAAAGAGTCTCTTCGCTGAATGTCTTCTCTTTTTCAAATGTCTGAGGTGTTTCTTGTTGATGACAAAGTTTAAGCCAATGGTTTTCTGAGTCTACTTTAATCTTAAGCAGATGCATAGCCTAGATCTACATCCTGACGTTCATTCTGACTTAGCTTACAAACCGACACGTTTCGATTACAACCGATTCATGTTTTTTTCTGATTCGCTGTCTGAAGTTATTCTTTATTCCCTTATTTGGAGTATCCATAATTCAACTTTACCCCGGGGGTCTAATTTCTGATACCAATTCAAAAGGAATCAAAGATAGTGTTTGAAATAACAAAGTCAAGGATCCTTTTTAAAACTCAAAAATATCTCCAGTTTTCAGAAATTAATATTTATGTAGGTATGCACGTATGCATTTTAACAGCATTAGTTAATTGAACAAAATATTTTAGAAAATTTAAGAGAAAAAGGATGAAGAGGTATGAAAGATTACATATTAGTATTGTAGATCATGCGTAAGTGAGACAACTGAAGGCACAGAACTCTTGGAAAAATATGTTTATATTCATATTTAAAACCATATTCAGCAACTTAAGATTTTGCACAGTTTAAGTTTTGGGCTAACTAATATTCCATACTTTCTTTAGCCAATTGGTACTCACTTTTCTGCACTAAATCTGATAGTGTATTCAGCAGTGAAAATATCTGTGAAGATCCAATTGCTCTTTAAAATTTGTGACAAAGAGACTGTTATTACTAGATCTCATAGGTAGTTTGTCTTCGGCCCCCAAATTATAGTAGCTGGATTTCTTTGATCACGAACTTTCTACCGTATCTCTGATATGGAAAGGTTATGAAGAAGCTTTGGTTGTATCGTTTTGTTGTTACTTCATAAAGGTCACGACATGCGCCTGTATTATCCCAGTGTTGTTCATGATTCGACACTTTAGTGTTCATTCATTTTGCTTTGAAATACTATTTTAACGTGTTCAAATAGTCCACCTTTTGCTATTGGTAGTTTATAAGGATTAATTCGGAGAACTTTTACCAATGTGATTTTTACTTTTTAATCATTGAAACATGTTATATATTTTTTCCGCGGTGATACGTGGATTTGCATGGTGCGTCGGTGGCACAGCGGTTAGGACTCTCAGCGACCATGTACATGGTCCGAGGTTCGATCCCCTGCCGACGCACACCTGATATCTATGGTCGGCCTGTTAAATTTGGGCTACCGATATCACATGCTGAAAATTTCATACTTGTACCAAAATACTATGTGGAATCAAGCTATAATAAAATAAAATAAATAAATAAATAAATATCTGAATAGCTAATCCCGAGTTCCTCTAGTGTTGACGTACTATAAATTCATGTTTTGTGTCTGATACGTACATAAAATCACTGAGACTTATAAAAACTGTTAGGTTCTACCTGCGTGACTCCAAAGATTATCCCTTTTGCTTGCTGGAACTGTCATTCGGACGTTTTCTGTCAGACTGGTGATTCTGGATGCCGTAGAGGCTTATAAATTCCAATCATAGTTTGGTAATTTTGTGGTTATCAGCAATGTAATACAGGGTATGAGTTTCTTTCCATTCGGTATTGTACCTATATACCAGCATTTACAGTTTTGGAATCATGACAATATCGAGATATCAATTAAAGTTCATATATACTGAAAAATACCGCCCAATTTGGTCCAAAAGCATGGGCAGAAATGTACCGTTATATTCAGATAATAAGAAGTCATACTGGTAGAGCCAGTGATATCTTTCGTGGTAGGTTATCTGGTAGATATTGCTTTGAGAACTAAAATAATGAGTGATATCCCTGGGTTAAAGTCAAAGAACCGTAGGCTGTTGGCATACAGTTGCGACCGGCTGGTACGTCCCAAACAAAATAAAATTTGTGCCCTGGATTCTGCTGCTAGCCATCAGCGAAGAAATAACTAGAATTTAGAAATAATGACTATATTGGCGTCTTTGTCCTAGGAAGCCATTAGCTAAAATAAAGCTTATCGATTCGGTCTAACAGTATAGACGGTAAATCGCAAGTATAAATCAGAAATACAATTTAGTTGTAAACACAAAACTTTGAATCGTTTTTCCTGTTAGTTCTATGGAAAGAACCGTCACGTTTTTGTACTGTGTAAGTATAGAGTTTTCATTCATACACACTTTGTCGACATTAATATACCTGTATGACAGTAATGTGCATTAAATAGAGCATTTCTTTCATGTGTCTGAGATTTATGACCACACTGTTACTTACGCTTAGAGGAATTCAGGGAATTTAAAATGTACTTAGATTGATGTCGAAAAGTAAAGTTGAGTCAGACGAATGCAGTACTGTGACTGTCTTTGTTAGATTCATGGAAGAACAAATAAGTTTCTTATACTGTCATAATTATTTCTATTTAGGGGCAGCAGTGCAAATTAATAACCTCCTCTGTCATATTTGTTGCTGGTCTTGCAAGACCTTTCTCTTAGCATTGGTTTCAGAATCCCATAGCGTTTTGAAATGACTTTAATTTTTCTCACTAAGAATTATTATTTTTTCCATAAATGAAATATTGAAGATTGTTCAGGACGCTGTTCATGGAGTAATAGAGCTAGAACCTTTGGCTGTGCAAATAATGGACTCCCCGGAATTTCAACGTCTTCGAGAAATAAAACAGTTGGGCATTGCATCGTTTGTTTTTCCAAGCTCACAACATTCACGGTTCGAACATTCAATTGGCACTTATCATATGGCGAAGAAATTACTTGAAAGCATTAACAGTGATCAAAACTACTCAGGTCCAACTTTGAATTTTGAAGAACAGTTGGCTGTCAGGATTGCGGCATTATGTCATGATTTAGGTAAGCTTAAATCAAATTTACCTATTATCATTCTACAAAGTACCTATTGGTGTTGATAAGCCCAATGTAAAAAGAGAATTCTGCCGTTATTTATCTCACTGTGTTAAAGTGACTAGCCTGTCTGATTTTACAAACTAGGACGTTAGCATAAACGATACATGCAGATCTATTCGGTAAAATTGTAAGATGGCAGAGAAACTAAGGAGTAGCAGAAGAAAAACATGCTAGTAAAAATGGTGAAGTTCTCAACGTAAATAAAAGTAAGTGGTTCTTCAAGATCACTATCTATTGTAAACTTTGCCACTAAACACCAAGAACTTCCGTTTCCTGTGTATTGGTGGTGTTATGTCATAAAAGCGTAGGAAAACTAAATGACGTATTCTACCCTACTCGTTTGTTTTTCGATAGCAATGATAAGACAACCGATTGCTACTTTCTCGTTTCTTATTGAGAAGTCTAGATAAATGTTACGGACCTCACTGTATGTCGTTCAGTGTGCGATGTAAACATTTCTAATGCACTTAAGTAATAAGTGACCATTTTTCTGTGGTAGGCTTTACCTGACTTGTATAGTGAGTTTCGAAGAATGTTTAACATACGAATATTCTGGGATAAAGCAAAAGGCTAGAATTGTGATCTATCATTTACTTTTTGCCTAATTTATTGACTTAAAGCCGAAATTTTAGTAGTATTCACGCTTTTTTTTCTGGGGTGAAAAAAAGTTCTAAATCAAACCCAATTCATTTTCGTCTAAATTGTTACTTCCAGATTTCTATGAAGGTTTATATATGTATGAATCTCATAAGAGTATATATTTTTGCCAACCGCTATTGGTTTCTTTGATTGACTGAGTTCATTATTATTATTATTATTACCTTTAATTCCTAGAACATAGGGCTTCAGCCGCGCGTCTCCATTGCGTTCGGTTCTCTGCTAGAGTTTTCACCTGGCTCCAAGTCTGCCCACACGTTTTCATCTCCTCTTCACATGACCTCCTCCAAGTCACCCTCGCACTGACGACCAACTCGCCGCTTCCCTTTCGGGTTCCACTCGAGCAATGGCTTGTCTAGTGATGTCACTTGATGGTTTCCTCAGAGTATGGCCAGCCAATCCATCTCCATTTCTTCCTGCCTATTTGTTTCACAATCGGTTCCTGGTTGGTTCGCTCCCAGAGATCTCTGTTGCTGATCTTTTCTGCTCAGCCATCTGATCTTGAGTATTGAGCGAAAACAACTGTTAATGAAGGTCTGTAGTTTGTTTGAGATGCTCTTTATGACGCGCTGGCCAAGTCTCTGATCCGTATAATAGCAATGACTTCACATTGGAGTTGAAAATCCGGATCTTACTTCTGATACTGAGTGCTGGTGACCTCCACACAGACTTGAGAGAAATGAAAGCTTGTCTTGCTTTCCCGATCTTCGCTGCTTTGATATCTTCATCAGTTCCGTCTGCCTGTAGTTGAAACGATGCTTTCCAGGTAGGTAAAGGAGGTTGTTTCTTTCAGGTTCCTCCCATTTATGCTGATTGTTGTCTGTTGTTGTTGCTGCTGTTGGTGTTGGCCAGCAATCTTCATCACCCCTGTTTTCTCTGTGTTCACTGAATTGAAGTCCTGTCTTTGATGCTTCTTCTGCCAACTTGTTGCTTTTCATTTGCATATCTTCCAGTTTGTGGAAAATCAGACATATATCATCGGCGAAGTCCAGATCCTCCAAGTTTTTCGTTAGGGTCCATTTTATGCCTGTTTCCTCATTCCTCACTGTCTGTCGCATTATCCAATCTACTGCAGTCAGGAAAATCATTGGCGATAGTAGGCAGCCTTGTCTTACTCCTGTCCTCACTTCGAAGGATTCCGTAAGTTTCCCGTTGTGGATTACTTGGCATGCAGCATTGTCGCACAACTGTTGGATGAGATGTATGATTGTCGGTGGCACCCCGTAGTAGCCAAATCACGTCTCGATCGACGCTGTCGAAGCCCTTTCTAAAGTCGAAGACTGGGTTCAAAGTAGTCATTAATAAACTAAAGCAATAAACAAATCACAAATATGCCCTATGATTCTATATATCAATGAAAAATAGTCAACTGGTGTTCAGGACTAATGAATTGTCTAAACAGTAGTATCAGTGTGTATTCCATTGTCTTCTAATCACCTTTTTGGTGTATAAAGAAGTGAAACTAGAAAAAAAATTTCAGGATTTAATTTTAAAATCTTTTCGGACACTTGTGGGTTGTACCATCTGTTAGATTTTATTGATTTCTTTTTCTAATCAATCGAGTAGTATAATCACACCAGCCTTCCTACAGATAAGCCTTACTTACTTCCACGCATATGCTATTACATATATTGAGTAAGACTATGTAAAAAAATACAGAGCATCTAGCAAATCAGGCTTAATATCTACCTTCCTAAGTTAGTTCAGCTTTATACCAACTGGATAAAAGAAATACTGGTTGGTGATATATAAATTAACAAGATAAAGAAGAATGTATCATTTATTTGTGCAGCTGTTTTGTCCTCAAAATTTATCCGACGTTTTCTAAATGAAATCGGCTTTTATTTCATTTCTTGAACAACACACCGCTAAATGCTCTGGGCAGCTGTTTCGTCCTAGTTTGGGACTCTTCATCAGTACGCACCAACGGGGTTCGAACCCAGCACCTTCTGGTCACAAGGCTAACGAGCTCGTAAAGCATTAAGCCACTGAGTCCGACCCAATGGCCAGCCCATGAATTTCAACTTCTGCCAATTCTCAACATAGCACGTCCACTAGCCAATGTCCTCGCTAGCCAGTATTTGTCCTCACACCCGACCTGCTGCACCCTAATGGTCACGACTTCCCACTAGAAACCCAGGTAAAAACCTACCTAAATAGGGCCAGTCTCTAGTGAGCATCAGATTGATATTCAAGTACTAGTTTGTAGGGATTTCATTGATTGGTTAAAGGATTTCATCATGAGCTGACATCTGCTAGCGAACCATTAGAAAACTCGCCGAAGACATTGGCTAGTGGTCGCTCTGTGTCGTGAATTGGCAGAAGTTGGAATTAATGGGCTGGCCATTGAATCAAGTGGGTTCCAGTGGCTTAATGGTCTATGAGCTCGGTGGCCTTGTAACCAGAAGGTCCTGGGTTCGAACCCCGATGGGTGCGTACTGTGAAGAGTCCCAAACCGGGACGAAACAGTTTGTTGTCCACTACTCCTTGCAGGTTCTCCAATGGTTCTCTGACCGAAGTCAACTCATGATGAAATCCTCTAACCAATCAATTAAATCCCAATACTTGAATGTTAAATGCTCTATCTGAATACAAAATAAGCATGATAAACAAACTTATTAGAACATTTCACGAAGGGGTTCATAAATGATTTTTTTTCTTAATTTTCCTAAATGAATACAATGAAAAACAATAATTAGATAATGTGTTCCACATCTCCTTTTCTATACTTAAGCATATGGTGAATAACTATTGTGTTGAAGATAAAGTACAAGTTTAGTGATGTTTATAACAAACAAACAAAAAATACACAAAACATAAAATATCTTCATAAAACTAAATTTATATGCCTATTTAACAGGTCTGATAAAAGTGTTTAATAAGAATATTGATAAATAAAAGTTCCTTTGCCATTGACACATTTCTTAAATGTTTAACATTTATTTTCAGGATTATTCATCAAAACTACAAATTGAGTAATTATAGTAGACTTTTTGTAACCTTAATTTTTCTTTTGTGAACGAGCACATATGTGTGATTGCTTCACTGAAAAAGTTTATATGCAATGATGATGTTAGCCTTACAAATAATGATAGACATTCATTAAAGTATATGGGAGACGACTTTTTACTAAACTTTTCAATAATTCATTTTGCTATAATTTCTGGAAGTCATTGGATTTTTGGAGTTGTTGGGTAAAATTAGTCCACGTATCGATTACGAGTTTAAAGGTATAGATGCAACATTTGAACATAAGTAAATATTAGAGTTTTCTTAGCATTGGGTGAATAAGTATATTTCGTAGCTTTAAAGAAAAATGAAACAGTATCTTCAAAATTAGCTTTCATCTAAATACAGCATAATTTTGACGTCTACTACTAACACCTCTATTATTTTGGTCACTGTCTTCACATTTCTCATGTAAAATTTGTCCCTTCTTGCGGTTACTTTTTTGTATCTTCTAATCACTTGCAAGCAGCAACTTGTTCCACTTTCTTCTGGAGCTCTATGTTAGTTTTATTGTTACCGTTGTCTGATACCTTATATATATATATATATGTTGGCTGTAAACAGGAAAAATATACGACTTCTAGATAAAAAATTGTTCAGATGATTGAATTATAGGATATCACTAGTTTCAAGAGTTTGAAAAAATTTGGGCATTGGGTATATGATATTCATTATCATAAAGGTTTTCTTGTATTCTCCAATGAATGAAAAACAAAACGATATTGTTTTTACTGACGTTTCGCTACTTGATGCTAATAAATGGCTTTATCAAGGTATTATTAAACCGGAATTTACAAAATCTCAGCATATATATAACAAACAGTTAGGGGGTGAGAAAATAGACTTAGGTCAAGCTAAAAGGACATATTGAAAGTCAAAATAACAATGAAGATCACTAAACCAAATAACAAAGGTAATAGTACATCTGTTATGATATCAAAACAAAGTTTACTAACTTGATCATCGTTCGTTAGTCTGGGGTCATCTTCGTTGTCAAGTTGGTCATTTGGTAAAGATAACAAAATCAAGTGTAGATTGCTGGATTTGATCAGTGTTTAAAATTATAAAGACAGTGTGTGTTTACATAGTGAACTTGCTTATCACATTCGTGTTGATTTTGTCACTTCAAGCGGGAGGGAGGTGTTGTAATCAGGTCAGATTCTGTTTCAGGCAATTTGGATTCCGCTTGATATGAGGTGCTTCTGATATTAGACGTTCTTTGTGATTTCTGGATTATTTCAATATTGTCAAAATCAATTTTGTGGCCTGATTCTATAGTGTGTAGATCTATGTCTTGCTGAAGATTTTTGAAGCTTTTCTAGTTCAACTGAAATTCTCGGTAGTCGAACAGAGGCAGCTCTACGGTGTTCATTTCTTCTGATTTTGATTTCTCAAGATGTTTATCCGATGTATATCGCATCGCATTCCAAGCATTTTATTTTATAGACACAATTAGATAGAGAATCATCAATACTTTATAATAGTTAGAAATTGTGATAAATCTTAGTTTTTTTTGATGTCTTGAAGTAGAAATCTCAACCGTCGGAATGTGTTTAACATTTGCCAGATTAAACTAATGTTTTATTATCCCTATGCATTGAAGGCTATCCAAATTAGACAGGGTAAGTGAAGTATACGAACATATCCGTCGTCTCACAAGAATGACAAGTAATAGTCAGTTTATTGGACTGTTAACGAATAAATTTCATCACTAAACATTAAATTATTTCTGGAGTCATACAGTACAAGCACTTGACGCACTCTTAAACCTCGCCTAGTTGTTAATCCGAAAAAGAGTGATCGTTAGGCAACCGCATCCCATATGGACGATGTCACTGCTACTGAAACTTCAAAGTTTGAAGCCCTATAATCCATTCGGTACGCAAAGTAATGCACTGCGCTAATGTACAAATCCACTGATTCAAATATAGATGGATACATGAAGCATTGTTTCGTTTTACTGTACATCAAATGAATGGTTGTTAAAGTTGTACGATGTAAAAAGACCACAAATATTTGGTCCTGTATAGAACATTTTGAAACAATTTACATTTTTGGTGAAATCACTTATGTTTTTCAATCAACTAATATTTTTGACGTATTTATTATGCGCACCAAGTTACCATCCAAATTAAAGTACAAAGTTAATTCAAGTAGAAAGACATAAGATGATGGATTTTCAAATTGATGAATTATCGATTAAATGTTATTCTGTATTTTGTAAATAGTGTAGCCTGTTGACATGCTTCGGTAGCCTGTTGACTAAATGACTGACTGACTGCTTTCAACGTAGAACTTTGCAAAGATGCTCAGCAGTTTGAGTTACCACCCTCCATGTGCATGCAGTACACAAAGCAAGAGAGGAGAGTAAACAGAGATTCAAGAGAGAGAGATAATAAACAGAAATATGAAGCAAAAAGAATAGTAATATGGAAGAACAATAGTTTTATTAGATATGATAAATCACAAAGAGTGAATGCAGCTACACCACTAAGAATGATTTTGAGCCTTATAACCAATTGTCTCCAGCCATCGTTAGGACCCTAACCAGGAAGTTTGAAGTAGGTGACCAGGTGAAATGTAGAGAACGAAAGTATACTACCGGAAGTGGACTAGGATCAGGAAAGCTTCTGCCGAAGTGGGAGGGACCATATGTGGTCACATCGAGACGCGGTCCAGTGTACACAATAACAAGAGGAGATAAAGAGAAAAGAGTAAACACCAGTCTGCTACAAAGATGGAGACAAGAATGTCAAGACGAGGAAACTGAAGAACAGCAGGATGAAACGTCTGTGCGGCGATCAAGGCGGTTACAGGAGAGACTTTATAATGAGGGGGCGAGTGTGGTGAGTGCTACTTATAATCCGATATAAGTAGTATATCAGAAACGAATTCAGAAAAGTAACAATATGTTTGGCACACTGGAAAGAGCAATCAAAGAAGAGAACCATGGGAAGAATGTTGCCATATGATGCAGAATCCAAGAAGCTATCGAATGTGACGATATTTGACCAATTCGTCAAGGATGTGGTAAATGATGTGCAAATGCCAGGTTGAAAATATGGTATACCAAATTTAGCTATGTACAATACGTTTCATCCCTGCATGTGGCTGGATTAAACTAACTGCCATGAAAATCACTGACCGACATCATGTTTTGGTTTGCCCACATCTGGCTCTTTTCCAACCTGATACTATGTCAGCTAACACTGCCCGTCGAGGAGGGTCTGTAGCCTGTTAGTAAAAAACTAAGTATTATCGACTAAACTTGCAAAACATATAGATTAGCTAGCGTGAAATTAGCATCTATCATTATTTTACATATCAGATAAGCTACATTTCTCTTCTCACTGCAAATTGCTTTGTTCTGTAACGGAATGTAAAAGATTTTGCATTTGTTTGATATTTCTCAAAGACTGAAAGACTGGACCAATGTGAATTTATGTGTCATGTCTAGAACTGCTTCGTACGGATATCCTTGTATAGTATAAGTTCCAACCTTCAAATACTGATAGTAGTATGTTAAATTAACACAACTGATATCACCTGTAAATCCTTCTTACCTCGATTAATTATTGTTGTGTATTTTGGAAATTTTAAAATTCACTACGCATTTCTTTTTATTATTTTAATATTTAATTCATTTCGATTCCACTAAGCTACACTTAATTAACGGATATACATTGAATTTGTTTTAAATACTTTAAAAAACATTGTGACTTCTGAAATCCTAAAGTGGGGTGGGTCACTATTCTCAAGGACCTATGTCATATTCTCTTAGTTTTATATTTAAATGCATTAATTTTGACTAAATGCAGTTAATGGATGATGTTAATTCCTTTCACAACTGTACTTCACGACGGAATAAGCACGTAAGATATTATCTAAATGGATAGTCAAAGTTTCAGGAATAAACTACTCAGTCTGGAGAATACAACCATATCAAAAATACCTGCTAGAGATACAAATCTTCTCCATTACTATTCCATTGCTTACCTTTTAGCGAATTTTGTTGTTGTAAGTGTCAACCGAATCCCAGCTTCGTAAAGAATCTTGAGATATTCCTTCCTTGACCCTGAACTTTCTCTTAACCGTGTCACATCAGACAATTACTCTGATAAATACTGAAGGGTAAATATTGTGTTGTAGCAAAGTTTCTTGCGTAAACATTTCACTAACTGTGACTTAACACATATCGAATGATAAGAAGCAAAATCTTGGTATTTTTCAAAATGTGTTGGTTACCAGTAAACAATAATATCCAAGCTACCAACTTCTCTTCGTTTTATTTAACAATCCAAATGACTGTGAACACCATTCCTCTATGAGATAATTAAGATGAAAAGTATTGATATTTAGGATCACGTTTTTTTTGTGGAATATAAAACTACTATCTATCAATGAACCAGGTCTTAAACTATCCGTTTGATTTCAGTGAAACTACTCTTAGTCTTCTGTAGTGTTTCACCAGTAACATTATAAAGCTCGAAATCCAATTATAGATGTATTAAAATTGGTTAATTCACAAAATATTTAACCTCTATCTCATTGAACAATATGAATTTTCATATTTTAAAATAGGTCATGGACCGTTTTCACATATGTGGGAAGATTTCGTTAAAAAAGGTGGACCAGAATATAGTGAATATAAGGTAAGGAAGATGTCTCATATCGTGTAAATTATGAATAACATAAGTTACACTGAGGTGGTCAGCAGTGATGCGATATCCCTCAGTGGTTGAAGAAAAATTATCTGAGTAAATCTATGTTTGATATTTTTTTTACACCTTTACATTCCCATTGGAACATAGGGCTTCAAGCTAGAGGCCAGAAGTTTCAGTAGCAGTGGTGTTTATTTTTACGGGATGGGGTTGCTGCTAGCCTCCTGCCCAACCTTCCTTCTTTAGCAATCTTATTACTGGTTTAGCGCGGTAATGGAGTGCGTCTGTGGCCCGGGATCGAACCCCGAACCTCGTCTTGCGCGGTTGGCGAGCATTCTACCGCTCTGCCACCGACGCACACTATGTTTGATATAGTTCATATACGATAGTTGTGTTCATTTGAATAAGTTGCTAACTTTTGCTAATAACTGCTTTTATCTACATTGTTTTCTCCTTCATACTTTAATTTGCATTTCACACTATGTGATTCACATATTGTTGAGAATTGCTGATAAGTTTAATGACAATTTCATTTTTGAGAAGTGCTTATTATTATTGCTTATCTAATGCTAAATTGTATTCCTATTATTTTTCAGATCAATTCTAGAATCGTATTCATTTGTTGACTGCCATAATTCTTCCGGTATTATAGTTGTTAGTTGATGTCATACAATACTTATTAATGTTCGAAAATCCACCCACCTATTATAGAATATTTTTTAGCTAATAAACTAAACGACGACACTGCAGTTCAAAGTATTTGTGTTATCTATTTGTAGGCAAAATATGGTTTGTAACAGATCCGGATTTTACATTTATTGACATTTATCACAGAATCAAATGTGAAACGGTGGGTTAAATTATTCTGATTCTTGAATTTAGAACACATCATTCATTCATTCATTTGCACTCGGACTGTTTTCAGGATGTGATATTATTCCTTAGAATAGAATCACTATAAATTTAATTTTTTTAAAAGTTATTGAGGATGCCCATTAAACATGTCAAAAGACTGAATAATGAACAAAGAATATTCTTATCCTTTTGAGTGAACACTAACTAGTGTATGAATTCTATCAGTCAGTTTCACAATGTGGCCACCATGCTATGTGGCTCGCCATCACGGTACACTCAGGACCGTTGTTGTTAGATGGTTGGAGGCAATCGGCCACAAGAAGCCTTGGACCTAAGTTTCGTGCTAGTTGTCACTCACTACTCAGAAAGGCTTATCTGCAATCTTGGAGGAACTCATGTCCCTTCTGAGATTCGAACCCGCATCACTCAGTGAGTACTGCAGTCAGAGACTTTACCACCGAGCTATTCGGGTTCACGATTGACCTCCTGTAGGACTGTATTGAATACTTTGACAATACTTTGCTGACGAGTGCCGACAAGCACGAAACCTAGGTGCATGGTTTCCTGCCATTTACCTCCAACCATCTGACGTCATTAAACTGATGTGCACCGTGATGGCAAGCTACCTAGAGTGGTGACCATACTACAAACCTAACTGATAGAATTCAGTCTGTACCAAAGAAAGGACTAGACACATCACACTAGTTACTAGTTTTCAATCAGAGTATTCAACACAGTCCTACAGAAGGCCAATCGAATAGCTCGATGGTAAAGTCTCTGACTGCAGTACTCACTGGGTGATGCGGGTTCGAATCTCAGAAGGGACATGAGTTCCTCCAAGATTGCAGATAAGCCTTTCTGAGTAGTGAGTGCCAACTAGCACGAAACGTAGGTCTAAGGCTTCTTGTGGCCAATTGCCTCCAACCATCTAATAAGAATATTCTTTTCCATCAATTCTTCATCGGGTTCTACATTCATATGATAATAATAGTTAAAGAAATGTTGTTATTAACAACTTTAATGTTTGAAAGTATATTGAGTCAGTAGTGTCGACAGATAACATTTCAGAAGCATCAGTAAGTTATGTGTATTAATTTAACACCAAACCGAATATCAGATAAATTAAGGGAAGTAATACAGAATTTATGGATTTATAGGCTCAACAGCATGCTAAGGTAGGAATAGTGGCTGGACCTCTTACTTTTTCACACAAAGCCTTGATTTAGTCGATTTAGACGAATCCCAGTGGCCTCTGATTTTTGGAATGTTCGGTGTCTAGAGGCCTTTGGTAATTTATTTGATACCCGGTAGATGATAAAAAAGACACTTCAATGCTTTGTAATCTGTTTGGAAGAGGTGATCCACTATATGTAACTGTTAACGGTTTTAACAACACCTCTAGTCAACCACATTGATAGGTGTTCCCGAGCACAAAAAATTAAGTTCCTAGAGCAACTGCCAATATAACTGTCTCCACAGGAGCAGTTGAATTGATGGATATAGTTTAAGGTGGGTGGCCTAGGTACTTCACCTTTCACTTTCGAAATCACAACCGGATATTTGGAAAATATAACCTGTACCCTACCGATACTAAAAGTTCTTCGAATCGATTTCCGAGCTTGGGAACAGTCTAGTGTTACGTTAATACATATTACATCTTACTGATGCTTTTGAAATGTTATCTGTCGATACTACTGATTTAATGCAATTTAAAACATTGATTCTGTTTTATGAAAATATTTCTTTAATTATTATTATCATATGAATGTAGAATCTGATGATGAATTTATAGAAAGGAATATTCTTTATTCATTAATCACTCTTTTTAATTTGATAATTTGAAATTTTTAAATACTATGCAGAATTTCAAGTTCAGCTTTTCAGTTGTCTAAATGCAGAGTCATTTCGCAAAGAGTAATAGACACGCATGCATTTTTGCTTTATTTATGATTATTTGCAATGCTAACTAAATATCTTTCTTCTAATTTTCTGTGATCCGGTAAGATTTGTTATTAGTTGTACTAGGGAAACTGAAACAAACATATAATAACAATTTGTTTCACAGTTAAACTTTCAAGTATTGGTTTATAGGGATTTGGTTGATTGGTTACAGGATTTCATCATGAGCTGACATTGGTTAGAGAACCATTGGAAAACCCACCTGGGAGTACTGGACAGCTGTTTCGTCCTATTTTGGGACTCTTCATCAGCACGCACCCACAACGCAGTATTCGAACTCAGAACCTTCTGGTTACACGGCAACCGAGCTCGCAGACCATTAAGCCACTCACTGGGACCTGATCCAATGGTCAGCTCATGAATTCTAACTTCTGCGAATTCACGACATAGCGCAACCGCTAGCCAATGTCTTCGCTGGCGAGTAGTTGTTCTCACACCCGGCCTGCTGCACCCTACTGGTCACGACTTCCCACTTTTACTTATTTTTAAGCAGTACTAGTCTGTTGCCCGATGATGAAGTGGCTGTATAATCGGTGACTAAATAATATACTCAATCTAAGTTATTAATTTGCTGTGTCGTCATTTTTTACGTCTTAATATATGAATTGAACTCATTATGAGTTTTGATGGTCTGTAAAAACATCTTTTCTTCCATGAAATATTTGTTAAACACCTAAGTATTTGTACAGCATCTTTAGTTGCTTTTCCGCTTATATTATCAAACTTATCCTAGTGTACACAGTTTATTGTCTTCATTGCAATTACTCAATTTATAACTTGGAAATCCATGAAATCCATAGACTGTCTCTTTTAACAGTAACAATCTTTAAATTAAATATAACTTGAATAGAAAATAATTTGAAAAGTGTTTAAATATCGAATTTGTGTGACTTTCAGTTTTTGGACAACTAAAGATTGTGTAAATACTTTATGTAAGGATAATTAGTCAAAAAGATTGACTTTTGATATTGGATATTTAGCGAAGAGTAGCTTGGAAAGAAGAGTCACAGTTACTTGATAAAACTGAATGTTAAATTTAATTGGTTATTTTAATAATATTACCTAGGTGCCTCATACCTGACCTCCCCTCTATATCACTCTTATTACTGGCTTAGTGAGGTAAGGGAATGCGATGGCCGGGGATCGAACCCCGAACCACATGCATGGTTGGCGAGCATTCTAACGCTGTGCCACCGACACACAGATATTCATTGATTGTAAAAAAGTGTACTTCCGAATGAATGAATGAAAACAAGGCAAAACTAATTATCATCCATTTCTGTTATTCAATTTACTTGTTAATTAATTAATTATGATTTATTTTAAACCATGCACATGGTCCGAGGTTCGATCCTCGGCCAACGCACTCCTGAACCTTGCTAAGCAAATAGTAAGACCGGTAAAGAGGGAAGGTTGGGCGTGGGGCTAGCAACCCCACCCTGTAGGAAAAAAAACCACTGCTTTTGAAACTTCGAAGCTCTAACTTGAAGCCCTATATTCTACTGGGAATGTAAAGGAATAAAATAATAAATATCTGTTTTAATAACCATTAGATTTAAATCCTTTTAAACATGATTTTTTTAAAACAATTGTTCTTAAATACATTGTGTAGAGGAAATAAATTGTATTAAAAGGCATTCAGTGAATAACTGTGAATATCACTGGATGATATTAGGACACTTGTATTGTCAGTAAAATTTGTAATAAAATAATTTTATTTATTTAAAGTAAGGGAGAATGAAGAATCTGATTTTCTATTAAAGTGATAAAATATTTCCGAAATAAAGTTTTATTTGTCTGCTACGAACGAGATTATGTTTGCAGCCTTCTGTCTCCCGACAGCTGTAAAGTCTATTACTTTTTTGTGTCCACCATGTGGTGGACTGAGTACTGACGAATGTAACATTGACTCACCTGATTATATTTATCATAACTGTTCTAAAACTCAGACTTAAAATTATCTTTCACTTTACCCTAATAGTACGGAGTACTGTTGAGGAAAATGACACTCAACACACTATCGATTCACTGATTCAGTCTGTAGAAGTCTGCTGACAAGTGAATCTAGAATACAGGTAGCACTTTTAAATCAAATTCTCTTTCTATACTACTGATAAGTCTTATCAGTAGCACACGCCACAACAATATGGAATCCGCTTGATGCCATAAATGGTAAACAAGAAATCAAGCATAAATGTCTGATGCTACATACTACTGGTAGGTTGAAATGAGTAGTTTTATACCACTCACTTCAACCAGAAGCACTCGCTGACTATGATCGACCCCAAACCCGTGAAACGGCCATCCGGTGTTTAAATCATGGTACTTTCAATTTGTTCACAC